>JAADXL010000028.1:0-92007 GCA_023337755.1 Pythium aristosporum | reverse complement strand
GTGGCAGCAAGGGTGACTGGGACTTCTGTGCTGTCTCAGCCGAGTGTAAGAATTCGTGCTGCTCCAAGCAGTACTCGAACGACGGCAAGCTCAAGTGCACGCCTGGCGGGTCTCGCGACCAGTGCACCTAGGTGACTCGACACGGGTGCTGTATCCAACGGTACATCGGACCCTGAGACGACACTCACCTGCCAGCAAGCCATACTTGTTAGGACTTGAACACCTCGAAGTGACTGTGCTGAGAGGGGAGCAAGCGCAACCGCTCGGTGCTATCGTAGTGTGAGTTCTTCTGCATATCGGTGCAGGTATTGCATTCAACATCAACTTGAATGTATTCATTAATTAACTACCGTGAGATTTTTATTCCTTTCCTGGTGACCTGTTGAAGACGATGACGATGATGAACATGAAGTTTATTTAGCGCATTAAATGTACCCAATAGCTTCGGAGGGGACCAGCAGGCCTAAGAAAGAGGAAAGAGAATGAAGGCCTCCGACGGAGGCGGCCAACCACGGGCGAATGTCGTTGGTAAGATGCATATGGAGACCTGTTGAAGACGACAGTGAGGCCCAGCTCATCGACCTCAAATGGACTGGTATCGACCGCCCACGAGTTGGAGGGTTTAGCGTTTTATTTCGATTTACTGCGACACTCGACAACTTATGGATCTGCCCGACCTAGCCCGGTGGCGCCACATCACAACCTCCTCAAGGTGGCGGATGCTGTCAACGCTATCGACGTGCTCCGCAGATTTCAATCATTTCACGCAACATCGTTCCCCGAGTTGGCAGGCACTCCGATGACACACCGCTGTCGGTTTCCTTGTCGGCGGTCTGCTGTTGCGAAATCAAAGCTGGCCTGTAACCCACGAACGGGCATGCCTGGCAAAGCATACTGTGGTAAATCGTCACGATTACACAAAGTTCCCACTTGGTCATCTGGGTGCAATGAACGCAACGAGAACAATCTGAGCTAAGGCAGTTCCATCACAGTACAAGCGCTGGCCGTTGAAGTTGGAGATTTATGCGAAGTGGTCGTTACGAGTACCCGCAGGGGGGAGTAGTGGCTTGTGCATCACGTCTACTATATTCTCTCTAGTCTAACCTAAGAGAGATAGAATAGCAGAATCAGTCTCTCGTATAGAATAGTGATAGTCTTCGGTGTGGCAACATCAACACTCAACAGTGACGGTCGAGTCCATTAGCTCCCAGAGAGGTGGTGGCTCGCCTCCCACAACAAAATCCAACGTCACTTTCTGGACTATGACATTTTCCGATAGCATGGAGGCAGATCAAAGAGCCACAGAGTGAAGAGTTGGAGAACGCAATACAAAGGACGAAGTCTGCGCCAAATTTCGATTTGACGGACAAGTCCCACAAGCCAACAACTACCTGTCACGAGAGCCGCCGATCACACGAAAACAACACTCTCTTCGTCTAAAGGCAGCTGTTCGACTAGACGCACTGCGATCCGCCGGGCGTGCACTTGAGTTTCCCGTCGTCCGAGTACTCCCTGGAGCAGCACTCATTACGACACTCTGACGAGACCTCACAAAAGTTCCAGTCGTTCTTCTTCGGCTTCACCGGCGGCGGGTTGGCACCACCACCACCGCGGGTGGTACACTTGTTTGGCGTCCCGCCAGGCGTACACTTGAGCTTCCCGTCGTCCGAGTACTCCCTTGAGCAGCACCCAGCCTGGCATTCGTCCGAGAACATACAGAACTGCCAGTCGCCCAAGCCCGGCGCGAGAGCGCGCATGTTGGCGCCATCTGCTAGCAGAAGACCTTGGGCAGCTACGAGCCCGGCGAAAATTGCAACGTTAGTGAGTGGCGTGGAGATACGCATGGCGGTGGCGGAGGTTGGGAGGTGGGTTGCTGGAAGCTTGTTGCGAAGGCGGCAAATGGAGGAGTAAGAAGTGAGAAACCCGTGAAGTCGCCGATGCGGAGACGCTGAGGGTTCTCAAAACTCACCTATAGCCTAGTGAGCTCGACGCAGCAAATCGATCCAATCGAGTGCAGTCCATAAACACACATCCGTATGTGTGTGATCCTGGAAGCTTGAGACCCGTCCATGCACGTGGTGGAGTCGCCTGCGCAAGCATTGACGGCTGGGTGCATTAGGTGGAATAGATATCAGCAAGTGGCCCATGGCTCAGATTCCCAATCGGAATGGTCCACAAAATCTCTGTCAGGATTTGATCGGTACACCCAACGGCAAATGACATGTATGGCTGTGAGAGACTTGAAGGGACAGTACAGTTTTTGCATCTGAGTTTGTTGAGCAATGTGTCCATTCTACCGAATATTTTGTGGATACACTGTTCAAAGAAGTGCCGGCCTACGGCGTCTAGTGCATCTGTCCGACGTCGGGATCAAAGGTCGCTGACCGTCGCCATGTCCATAGAGTATAGAATATGGCGTCCGTTATGGATGCATTGGTGCCGACTAGCAGCGTTTCCAGAAATGAACTCACGATTCGCTTCAAAACTGCACCCAACGTGGTTGAAGTTCAATTTCACTGACGATGATTGGCCAGGCATCCACTGGGTGAACCTGTTATTTATCAGCGACGAAAGCCGTTCGGCCGTTGGGTTCATTTCCGAATGACGGTTCGCGCGGAGCTGGGTGTCAGAATCCTTGAGACGAGCGACGAAAACGACTGCAGAGATAAGAATGTGCACTGTTATCTCTCTACGGTAGTGTTTGTCGCTTTTTCGTGCTCGTATCGAAACCTAAGGGAAGTCGGCTTGGACGGGGGCGGACAGTTTTCACTACCGAAATCGGCAAAGGCAGAAGCAAGAAGTGTTTGCAGATTAGTGCGAGATCAACTGCGCCAATTCGTCGTGGACTCCACAAGGTAGTGCCCAACTCCGGTACCGACGTGTCCGTATCGGGGTGACGGGATTTCTGTGATGCCAGTGAGCAGTGCATCAACTCGTGCTGCTCAAGGTACTACTCGGGCGACGGCAGGCTTAATATGAGTACGCCCGGCGGTTCACGCGATTCGTACGTGTACGGTGCCTCAGGACGAAGGGAGAGGGAGCAGCAGCGCCGCATCAACTCAAGTATTGCAACGTCTTACGTCGTATACCGGTGTATGCTCATGACCAACCTCGCGTTCATCAATATGCGTATACGTCTTCTTCTGTGTCGGATCCGGATACCATGATCACATCGCCGTCGTCATCCGCTGCCTTGGCAATATCGTGGACACCGACGACCCACTCTTCGCTGTCGGGCGGACACACTTCGAGGCGAAGCAGACCGTCCTTCCAGCTCTCGGTAATGTCTAGATCATCGTCCATTTCGTCCGAACCAAGTCCCCACGGGTTGCTGTGGTAGAATATCTTGCTGACGCGATCGTTAGCTTCGTCTTTCGTCGCAAAGGTACCGTAATGTTTCGGTGTGCCGGGTCCTTCGTACGTGTGGAAGCCATCGGGAGGGTAAGCGCAGGTGCTATACACGAGGTATCGACCATTCGTCGAAGTAGGAGGCGGCGTCTTCTTTGCCTTGGGTGGTGCGCTCTTTCGGGCCACAAACATCTCTGTCGTCGGCACGGCGAAAGCACTGACGTTTTTGGCCATGGGCGGTCGCATAACCGCGTCACCAGCGCTCTTGAACGCTGTTGTCTTAATCTTTTTGGCCTTTGGCCTGTCGCTCGCTGCTTGTCGCTTGCCAGTCGAAGATGGAGTTGTTGAGGATGCACTGGTCGTGATGCTGTCGCTGGACGGGCTCTTGCGCTTTTTAAACATAGCGCGAACGACATCATCGTGCTCTCGTAAACGCTTGACCAGCTCTTCTTTTGTCCCCATGACAGGCAGCGTGCGACTGCGGCACAGATCCTTGAGCTGTGGCACCATCATCGAGTCGAACCCAGAATCCGCTGTCGCCGTGGAAGCCGCTGTTGTCGTTGTAGGAATCGAATTGGGGGAGCTGGTCTTGGGCGCTGGCAGCGGTCGTGACATCGCCACTGCCTTGGCTTTATTGAGTCGGCCGACCAGCTCGTCCTTGGTACCACCGACCATGAGTTTCTTCTCACGGCAAAGCTCCTTTAGTTGCGACATTGTCATCGAATCGTACGACGACACAGCGACCGCCGCCTTGGTCTTGGTCTTCTTGCCCGCATCATTCGATGGCGTCGGCTTCTCTGCGGTCGCCTTTGGCGAAGCCTTGGTCGTCGCCGTTGCTGTCGACGAGGATGCTGACCACGCCTGCTTGAGCCGGTCGATGAGCTCGTCCTTCTTCCCCGAAACCGCCGCACCTCGCTCGCGGCACAGATCCTTGAGCTCGTCGACCGACTTTGTCTGCAGCAGCGCTGCCGTGCCACTGCTCATGCTCTTCATGACACGCTCGGCCAGATCGACTTTGGTTCCCGTCACGGGCAACGCCGCGTCACGGCAGCGCTCCTTGAGTTGCACCAAGGTCATGTTGCGCGGGTCCGAGGCCTTGAGCCGCGCCACGACGTCGTCTTTGATACCGCCTACAGGCAGCATACGCTCGCGGCATAGATCTTTGAGCTGAGGGATCGTCAGCGAGTCGTAATCGCTGGGAAACAGCCCCACCGACGCGGCCGAAAGCTTGGTCGCCGCCGTGGTCGCGCTTTTCGTCGAGGCACGAGAAGAAGCCGTGGGAGCAGACGCAGACAAGCCGGAAGCGAGGGAGCCACGCGTTAGCCGCTCGAAGAGCTCGGCCTTCGTGCCGCTCACGGGCAGCTTGCGCTGCTGGCACAGGCCCTTGAGCTCGCTCACCGACAGCGCCTCCATTTTCGTCTCGCTGAGAATAAATGCCCGCGAAAAGCAGCGGTGGGTTCGAACTGGAATCTTTTCATCCAATCTGAATGGTTCTTTACTCCTCGAAGTTGTTTGATTGGTGGAAACATAGATTTTAAATTATCGTATAATAGAGGTTTTTGGAATCAAAATGCGGGGACGACAGTATTTGTCGGAAACAGTGGCGTTCTGCCAAACGTGAAGAATATGAGCGGGCAGCACTGGTGCGACCCGATGCAGGCGCTGTTCCTGGGCGCCGCCCTGTTTGCGCGCGGCGCGACTGTGCTCATGCGGATCGCGGGCACTGTCTTTGTCTGCTTTGGCATGGGTACGCTGGCGCTGGAGCTTTGATCACTGATATAACTAGACACTCATATTGTTGTATGACGCTGCGCATTAGGCCTCATCTTCATTGTCGGTGGCATCCTTGCTTATGCGATCATACCTGTCGTGGCAGAAACACATACGCAGGTGAGATTGTTGAAGTCACAGTGTACAGCAGTGTATGCTGTGAAGGTCGAAGACTGACGTGAATCGATGCGTTCGTTGGCAGTGGGCTTTGCATGCGTTGGCGACCATGACGTTGCTCTTCAACATCTACTTCAACTACGCGCTCTGCGTCGCAACGGATCCAGTGCGTTTTCAATGCTAGACCAGGAGATCTATGCACATTGCGATTCAAGACCATTGATGTTTTGTGTGTGGTATCATAGGGATACGTTGCGAAGGGGCGACCCGTGCCCGTTCGCCCCCAGCAAACTCATGACAGTTCCAGTGGCGAGGACGCGCTCGACGAAGAGGAGGAAGAAGAGGGAGGCGGCGAAAAGACAGACGGTGATGCGCTCATTCAGCGACGGAGCCATGCAAGTGGGCCCCCAGTTTCTGTCGCGTTGGAGAAGCCCGCACCAGTGCTGGCTTCGCTGACTGTTCGGGATCGAGATCCACCGCTGATCGAGATCGTTCCTGGAGGGATCCACGGGGTCTCGCGACCCCCACCTGGCTTTTATTGCCGCACTTGCCGCACGCAGCGCCCCGCACGAGCGCACCACTGCTCGGTCTGCAATCGCTGCGTCGAGCACATGGACCACCACTGTCCATGGGTCAACAACTGCATCGGACGCCACAACTATCGGGTGAGTCTTCCTCGAGAGCTGTCTATTTACCGGGTTACTGTCGATGCTGTTGATACTGACCACATGCGGACTTCAGTATTTCTTTTCCTTCTTGGCATGGCTTGCGTTGGGTTGTGTGTACGCCGCCTGCGTCTCATTTCATCCCGCCTACGGAGAGCTCACGGATCTCGAGTACAACAAGGTACGAGAAGATGAACCGATAGTTCTCGCCTGTTCTAACCGCTCATGCGTGCTTCTGTCTCGTTAGTTGCTCGCGTTGTTCTCGGCGCCGCTTGTGCAGCACCTGCACATCTCGCCCCTCGTGTACTTGCAGTTTTCGTTCTGCATGGCCGTGTCTGCTGGGTTGGCTGTTTCAATTCTCCTTGGTTGGCATGTCTTTCTCATTCTCACAGCCCAGGTACGATGAGTCCGCATGCGGCACATACATCCATCTACTGACGTGCGAATGGAATGCTGTAGACATCCGTCGAGATTCACATCAATCGAGCGCCCCGAAATCGCTGCATCCACGGCGGCAAGGCTGTGAGCCCGTACTCACAGGGATCACTCCACGCCAATTGGGAACTCGTCTTTGGGCGATGCCAGTTCAAGCTTCTCTCGCTGCTGCCGAGCACCGCGGGACCGCCTCCAGAGCCAAAGCATCACACCCCAAATGCCTTCCAAAGAGAGCCTGAGCTGATGGTCTGACGGGTCGTAGTTTTAGAGACCATTTTTGAACACCTCTAATGTTAATCGAACTGATGCATCAAACCAATCAGGCAGGTTGCCGTCCTTTCTATACTTTCCGCGTGAATGTGTACAGGCAGTAGATGTCGCTCATCTCGTTAAAGTGCAAGTCAAAGAGCTCCACGACGGCGTCAGAGCCCACGAGCGGGTTCGTCTTGTACGAGTCCGGAACGATCTGAATCGCGCAGAGGAACCCGCGCCCCTCGAGAGCTTCCTTGAACTCTGCCAGTGAGTCACGCGCTTGCGATGCCACGTGGATGAACTTGGCGCCCGCGTCCGCTGAGAGCAAGCCATCAACAGCATCCACGAGCACGGGCACGATGTCGCGGTGGTAGACGAGGTCCGACCCGAGCAGAATGTCAAACGTAGTCGTACCGTCGTTGGCCTTGGGCCACGTCTCGGGCTTTGCCCAGTCGATCGCGGCCACGTCCAGAGCGCGATTCTTCTTGGCCGCTGCCTGTTCCTGCTCCTTGCGGATGCGTTTGCAGTCGAGCTTGTGGTCCTTCCAGGCCTTCTTTTGGCACGGCCGCGAGCAGTACTGTACGGCTTTGCAGCCGCCGCACTTGAGAAGCTTGCCCTCTGGGTTCTCGGCACTGAAACGCTGCATGATGCCGCACTGATCGCAACCGCTTTCCTCGTTCTCAGTCGGCTTGTTCTCTTTGGGCTCCAACGCCGCCAATGTCTTCTTGTTGAGCGCCACGTTGAACTCGAGATTCTGGATCGTGTGCGGGAACAGATCCGACAGCACGACCCGCGATGCCGTCGTGTACATAAACGACGCGAGGCCACTGACGCCGCAGCCGGCCCCCAGTTCGCAGACCTGCTTACCGGCAAACTCGTTGGCATGGTCAATGACCCAGCGACTGAGCAGTAGCGACGCCGACCAAATCGACACGCCCGTAATGTCCTCTTCGGCGGTCGTGCCAAACACGTCCTTGTCCCAGTCCAGTGCCAGCTCGCGCGCCTTAAGTGTGGGCAGCGACGGTTCAAAGCCGAATTCGAGCACCGTCTCCTGGAGGATCCGTGGCCCAGTGGAGCTCGCGTCCGACTCGTTGCCATCCTCGTCCTCGACTTCTTCGCGAATCTTGGCATTGTCCATGCCCGACCCGGCCGCAAGACGCTCCTCGGTCGCCGACTTGTGCTCCAGCAATGCAGACACTAAGAGAGAACACGGATATTGTCAGGCATCCAGCAGACAATGGTTTCTGCTCGTTGGCGTACAGATATCCGCGTCGTCGACTTGAAAGGCAGCAGTGATGCAGCCGTGGCCGAACGAGTTCTGTGCAAGCACATCAAGATCCTCCACTTTCTCGAGTAGCAACTTGACCAGCTTGAGGTGCTTATTTTGCACAGCCCAATCTGCAACATCCATCATCATCCAAATCTCGTCAGTTGCTTGTCCAGTGCGTGGGGCTCTCTTCCCCATCGCGTCGCCACGTACGCAGTGGCGTATTGCCGCTTGAGTTAGGCAAATGGCGCGCGCCATGGGCAAGCAGTTCCTCTGCGCAAGTGAGCTGCCCATTCGCACATGCTATTGATCATACCCACAGTAAGACATTCCGAGCCATTCCTTTTGATGACGAGGCGAGCAGCAAGCGTACCCATGTGGAGCGGCGTGTTGAGTGTCTCTGGCTGCACATAGTTCACGAGCGCCGCGCGCGCAGCGTCGTCCTCTGCACTACGGAGCAATGCGCGGAGCTGCTCGTCGTCGCCGTGGCGCGCACACGCCAACACTTCTTCGTCCGCCATATTCGTCGCCGCCTTCAATCTTCGCGTTTGCTTCCTTTAGGCATGTCAGTCCGCTCCAAATCCCCTTCACCACCAATGAAGAGAGCGGATCCACTCGTCCGTGGTTAGGGGTACCCTCAAGTCGTGTACAGTAAAATGGATGTCAAAACAGACACAAGTTGAACCTTATTATAACGACATTATGTCTTTCTATCAAGGCTATCCATCGGACAGCATACACAAAGGCTTCGGTTATAAGTCATTAAAGACAGGTAAACCAGAGGCGTAGCCGGGTTTGCTGAATTTCCCGCCCCAACTTTCTGCGATGGACACGCCCATTGTTGGTGTCGCCCGCCGAGACAGCGGCCACCTTCAAGGAAGACGCGGACAGCGATCCAAGCGGGATCTGCACGCCAAGAAGGAGGGGATGCGCCGCTCCAGGTTCTCCGGTTTGCGGCTCCTGTGTGTGCTAGTGGGCACGGCTGTTGGCTGGATGGTCGCGACGCCGTCCGCCGCATTGCCGGACGCGTTTCGCCAGGAAGCCATTGAAAAGTTCATCGCGTCGCGTCGCCAGTTCGATATTAAGTGCCTGTACACGTTCGACCGATTCCGCCCGTCCATCAACGTGTCTGCACCGCGCGCGTTCAAAGCGGCTCGCCCAATTGAGCCCGATGACCAAATGCTCGTGACCATTCCACCAACGTTTGAAGAACACATCGGACCCGACTGTCCGTTTGGAGATCTCCAGTTCGACCCGGAGCTCGTGACAAGTCTCGATGACGGCAAGACGACGAGACAACTTGGCGTGCACCTTGCGGAGGACCCACGAAAGGACGTCAAGCGCCCGCAGATCGCGTCGAACGACGTTGTGCCGGCCAAAGAGTTCTACACGTGGGCAACGATGCTGAACCGCGGCTTCTCATTCGAGTTTACGTACCGCCGTCGCGTTGAGACGAACCAGACGATGACGTTGTTCAGTATTGGCAACCGTTTCGGCAGCTGCGTGGACCCAGGCTTCCGCGTTGATCTCATCTCGACCCACGTGATCATGATCAACTACTTTATTCCCGTGCTCATGGAGAACGACATTGCCTGTTACGAGCGCCGTCTCTTTTCAGCCCGCACGAACCGGTGTGGTTTGATGCCTCGTTATCGCCCCAATATCGACGACAATCCGGTCGTGCACGTGATAGTGACTGTGGATGCTTCGGGTGGTGAAGGAGCATTGCGATCGGGATTCTTCATGAAGTACGTTGATCCGGTGACGATGGAAACCCACGTGTGCAGAGGATACGATGCAATGCCGCCTCCTGAAGAAGACATTGAACCTGCTTATATTCAAGGCACGTATCGTTTGTATCTTGGGAACAATCCGCGCAATGTAAGCAACCCACTAAAGCGGTCGAAGATCGCTTTTGTCAGACAGTATCGCAATCCGGACTGGGACGACCGATCCCCGGAAGAAAAACTTCGAGATATGATCAAGCAGAAACTGAACACACTTCAAGGCCCTCGTCTTCCGGCGAATTTTCGTTTGTTCGGTGGACAAGGCGTCTCCATGAGCGTGTTGGGTATCGATCTCCCTCCAGTTAACGAGGATACACCATTCAAGTGGATCCGCAACCAAATCGAAGGCTTCAAGGAAACGCACGGAGATGACATTGTCGAGTTTATCATGAAGGGATTGACGGAAGTGGAAAAGTCGGCTAGCTTTGGCTTCAACAGCTCCTTGCTCGGTGAAGGAGTAGTTCACGGAGCTGCAGTTGACACCTCAAACTCAACTGATAAAGCGTACCAGGGGCTCTATCCGAACGCCAACGGCTCGACGTTCGACATGTACCACTTTGCGATGTACCACAAGCCGATGACTGTTGACGAAGTGGAGCAGACGATTTGGAGCTCCTGGATGATGCCATTCCGGCCATTCATGGCACTGAAGAGGACCATTCGTATCCACGAAGACGAAGAAGTGCTGCTCGATCTGCTACAGCTTCACTCGATCTTCGATGACATCAAGTTAGAGATTGTACAGCTACCAGAACATGGTGTTCTGTTGCTGCACCCAAACAAGACTGCTTTGACGGATGCGAATGTTGAGTTTTTCCGCGAACTTCCCGTGCAACAGCAACAAAAGGTGTTCTTCGCCCCAAATCCGCACGAAAACCAGAAGAATATCAGGAACGGCGGCCCTACAAGGCAATTTGAACCTTACTCGGTGATCCGATTTCGAACTTGGAAGTCAACAACAGGGAGAATAATCAACGATACACGCGAAGGTATGATCGAGATCTGGGTTGATCCGGTGGATGATGCACCGCGAGCACAACAAGTCGTGGATGTTGACGTATATTCCACGAAGCCCGTGTATCTTGATCTCAAGGGTTTTGACGACGGTGACGCGTCTCTCAAGACAGAGAAACTCAAGAACTCAAGACCAAATTCTCGTCGTCTGGGGCTCTTTAGTGAACTTGGCCAACTGGCTGGCATGGTGGGCATCCCTTTGCCAACATCCCGTACTGTGACTTCCGCAAATGTAAGTCAGAATATTCGGATTCTTGATTTGCCACGCTTCGGGCATCTCTATGACCGGAGAATGGAAGATGTGGCCGAGCGATTAACGGGTGCCGATGTTCTCGACCCGAATGATCTTGAACCCTACCGGATACGGCGCGAGTGGATTGCCACCAGATCGTTCTCGACTTCGCTTGTCTACTTCTTTGATAGAGGAAGCGTGGAGATTGCAACGGGGTGTGTTGACTACCTACGTTACCAAGTTCGCGTTGGATCCTCCTCTCAGTACTCAGCAAACTCAACGATCAAGTTTCATTTGCATACGCCTTCGGCTGTCAGCGACAACTCGATAGAAAACGAGTCCGTTCTCGCAGGCGTGTATCAAGTAGAAGAAGATTCGGCGATCACTGTGGCATTGCTGGAAATTGAGAGCTTCCAACAAGATCCGAGCACTCGATTCAAGGTGGAGCAACTTCCGCGCCACGGGAAGCTCTATCAGTATCTACCACGTGAGTCTGCCCAGCTGTCACCATCACAAGCTTCCCTTGGGCCGCTAATTCAGACGGGAGCGATGCATATCGATGATATTTCCGGGAGGTTGGTGTACGTCCCCGATCCCAACTATTTCAACGCCGTCCCAGGTGATCAAGAAGACGAATTCGGAGTGCTGGATAACTCGTTCGACTGGTTCAGCTTCTCGGTTGCTGCTCATGATGCAGTGTCCGACCCAATCACCACCCGAATCATCCGGCTGCGGGTTTTAAGTACCCCTGATGCATTGAGTATTCTCCCTCCGACAGTCATTTCAACCAACTGCACTCGTGGTGAACCGGTGCGAGTTCCAGTCATTTTTGATGATCCTGACGGATTTTTGGGAACCTATCGTGTCGTGCTTGAAGCCAATGACGGCGTCTCGACATTCGAATTTGGGCACATCATCACGGATGACGACTTGCTCAAGTACTGTCCGTTAAAAAGGCCATGCAATTTGATTCGAAGTGCAAACGACAGCTTCGTTAGCAACGAGAACGGCGACAACGATGAAAAGACGGAGTGGCAGCTGCTATATCACGTGAAGTCCCAATCGTGGAACCCCTCGAAGATCGACGTGCAAGGTCTGAAGACGGCGATTGAGTACTCGCTGCAGAGGCTTATCTATCGGGACATGAGCAAGTGGACGTGGTACAGCGATCACACGAGTCGATTCGATATAACAATTGAGCGCTTGAACAGCTCGACCAAAGCGAAAATCAAGACGACATATTACGTCGACTTCGCGCCAGCGGGCACCGATGAGGACCGTGACTCACTGGGACATGCACTGTCGAATTTGGCCAACCTCGTCTCAATGGGCGTGTGGATGGCGGTGGTGTGCTTTCTTCTGTCGAGTGCGTCGTGCTGTTCGACCGGATTTTGCTGTTGTTGCACACGAGCGCGGAGAGAAAAACGCCAGAGACTCGAAGAAGATCACCGAAGATACGTCGACCAAGTTGTCCAAAATAATCACGAATACTCAGCTTTGCTCAAGATGCTCGTTGATATCCTCGCTGACCACGATTTGCTCCTCACCGAGACGCTGCTTCGCATCTGTCGTGGTTCCAACGAGAGTGAACGAAGTTTGATGGAAGTGCTGTGTCTGAAAAGCCTCACACCGATTTTAGACGCAGAAGACAAGTTCTTCAATTTGGCGATGCACCTCATCTCGGATGAGTGTCACAACCAGCTCTTCACTCCTGTCCGCGCGATGCTTGCATACCCTAGTCTTGCCAGTATGACGCTGGCTCACTTCTGCAACGAGAAGGGTGGTGACTGGCTACAGCATTTCCGACAAGCCATACTTGCCGACGAAGTCCCGGTGGACATCGACGGCACAACCCAGCTAATTGATGCACTCGAGCTGGTAATCATCAAAAGGAAGCTACCGGTGGAGATCATTCGTATTTGTCGAACGTTTGCGGATTCAGTTTCCACCATCAGTGGTGAAGACCGAACGGTGGCCATCCACATTGTCTTTTTCAATCATTTCATCGGACCAAACTTGTGGTACGTGAAGCGGGACGCGAAGGGCAAACGCGTGACTCGATCAAAGCAGCGCAAGCTTCGTGGCGCATCGCAAGTGCTTGCATCCTACGGGTGGCAAAATCAGGTATGTGAATCGCTCTCACAAGATGATGAAGATGTCTTGGCTCGATACAAATCGATACTACAAGGCATATCCGCCTCCTCGGTAAAGCAAGATCCTGAGTGCGAAGCAGTCGTGATTGACAGCGACTTTATGGGCGCGTGCCTCATGAATCTACACAGCATTCTGGAGCGAGTATTACCCGCACTCGAAGCGGATGAGAAGGTGCGTCAAGCAGCTCAAGAGGATAGCAGTCATCCCATCCAGAACGACGACGACGTCAGCGGCGAGCTTGACACTACCGCCGTGGCCGAAATCAAGCGGCTCTTACACGCACTCAACTTCCCGCTGGCGAGTTTCGAAGCGCTGGTGGCCATTGCCTCGGCATCCACAATCGCGGACGACCCACTTCTCTGGAATGGCTTCAGCGTTGATGAATGGCGTGAGCGGGTCTGTGAGGCGAAATCCACGAAACGCGCCAAGCGCAGCAGTCGAAAACCACCGAACCTTCGCCACTCTGACTCGCTGCTTGCTGTGGACATCGCTGACGAAGAAGACACATCGTCAGCAAGCTTCGAGTTCTCTTCAAGTGACAAGAACGGTTGTCTACGTGGTGTTGAGTTCGAATTTTGATCCCAATCCACGTCTCGAAACTGTAGCCATCTCAGCTGGAGGTGAGACCTAGGGTATCAAGTAATGCAGGTCCCACAGTACCCTCTCTTTCGTTGTGTGATTTTTCGATGCAGGCCGTGAAAGTATCCAAGATGGCGGACGAGCAGGCAGCGACAACGAAGACCGACTACATGGAGCGTCTGGGTACGGACGGCGCGGTGATCAGCGACTGGATGGATACCCTAGGCAAGGATGATCCGCTCATCAGCGATCCTATGCCCGTGCTCGCACTCACGAAAGAGTATGAAGGCAACGCCAACCAGAATTTTCTCCACGGCATCGCCGCGATCGACAAGCGCTACTCGTCCATGCGCCGCGTGCGCGGCGACGGCAACTGCTTCTTTCGCGCTTTCATCTTTGCGTTGTGCGAGCAGATCCTGAGCTCAAACGAAGACAAAGAGGCGAGCGCGAAGCTGCGCGGGCAGATCCAGGACAAGATTCGCCAGTCCAAGAGTGAGCTCGTCGCGATCGGCTACAGCGAAGTAGCGATCGATACGTTCTGGGAGACTTTCGTCGACTACTTGGAGGCCATGGAAACTCGTTCCCACGTTGAGCTTGTCCAGGATTTCCAAATCGAAGGCGGCGAATCCGAGTACCTCGTACGTTCGGACCCTTTCTTGCTTGATTATGGCTGTACCGCTTTCGCTCATCTTGTTTTATTTATCTACGCACAAGGTATGGTACATGCGGCTGCTGACGGCGGGCCATCTCAAGCGCAATGCCGATCAGTACCAACCGTTCATTGAAGGGCTTTTCCCGGGCCTCACTGTCGAGCAGTTTTGCGCTGCCGAAGTCGAGCCCATGGGCAAAGAGTGCGACCAGCCGCAGATCACGGCGCTCGCGGATGCCCTGGAACTGCGAGTGAAAATCGAGTACTTGGACGGCAGCACGGCAGAAGGACACGAGCCGCACAACTATGTGTTCGGATCAGACGCGTCGGAGGCGAGTGACGTGAAGATCCACCTACTCTATCGACCGGGCCATTACGATGTGCTGTATCCGCTTGCAAAGCCGTCGCACTAATGGGATTGCATGACGCGTCGTCTTTAGCCATCAACTCCAGGGACGGTAATAGTTTCAAGCGGTGAACGGATAAGTGTTCCCACGGGATATTGGTCCTCCCATCGTTAAAGCCTCTTTCTGATGATCTTCATCAGAAACCTTCCATAATCTCAGTCGGCCTTCTCGTCTAGCACACCATCCTGCGCGACAGCGTTCGCGCCACTCGCAAGCTTGAAGAGGTTTACAATGTTCTTGACCACGCAGGCCGGCAAGCCCACGCGGAAGCAGAGCTAGCCAAGAGAGAAGAGCAATGAGCCGCCTCCCCGCCGCTCCAGACTGATTCTGCGCAACGTACCTGTTGCAGCGGAATGTTCGTGCCCGGGATCACATAGAGCGGGTTGAAGTGCAGCACGTAGAGCAAGATGTAAAAGAGTTCCGTGCCGATGCAGCAAAAGCCAAAGAACGGGTAGACGCCGTAGTAGAGACGCAGCAGCCACGTGCGGTCCTTGGTGATGCACTTGTGGTGGCCCTTACACGAGTACATGTGGTACCAGTGGCTCGAGACGTCAAGGATGAGCAAGTACAAGAACGTGAGCAGGTACGCCGGGTACAAGTGCGACAGGATCAGGAGCAGCCCCGCAGTCGCGCAACGGTCCGTCACGACATCCAGCATCGCATGGTAGTTGGAACCTCCAGGATTCCCACCCACACAAACAACAGTTAGGAAGTGTTCCTTCGCCCGCCGCATTCTGAAGGAAACATACGTTGGCCGAGCTCGCGCGCGACAAAGCCGTCAAAGAAATCGCACACGAAGCTGAGCGAGTAGCAGACCACGCTGGTCTTGTAGTCGTCCATCGCAATGTAAAAGCTGTAGGTCGTGAGCAGCACACGTACGTAGCCGATGAGGCTCGAGACGTGGAAAAATATGGCCTTGGGCGCTCTGCTTGCGGGGGAAGTCGATCGCGCCATGGTGAAGCTGAGCTCGAAATTGCAGAGTGCGTTCTCTTTTTTCTCTCTCGCTCGTTGGTGATGGTGCTCCATTTCTCCCGTCGACGGCAAAAAGGCCCCGTCCCAGGCAGAAGAAGAAGAAAGAAGCATGTCACTGAGCTGGCATGGACAAGAACAGTTCACACTGCAAACCAGAAGCCGCTCTATTACATTCCCCTGCGTGGTGTCGACGACTGCGGGCTTCCCGGGGTCATTCGTTCGTTGCCCATGCAGTCTCATTTCTTTCTGTTGTTCTCTAATTCGTGACATCGCTGGCCTCGCACCCCCGTCGCTTCGGAAGAGAACGCCACGCGCCGTCTTCATTCTTCCTGATACCCAAGTCTCGTTTCCCGCTCCAGGTTCTTTCCGGCGTGGATTCCCCTCCGCCTTCCTTTTTCATCGCTACTCAGTCTTACTTGGTCTTCTTGTTGTCAATGTCGTCCTGTGCCACAGCGTACGCGGCGCTCGTGAGCTGGAAGACGTTGATAATGTTCTTAAACACGCACGCTGGCAGGCACACGTAGAAGCAGAGCTACAGTAGCAACCACGAGCAGCTCAATCAATGCCCAGGCGTAATCACGAGGTAGCAATCATTCGGCCACGTACCTGTTGCAGCGGAACGTTGATGCCGGGGATCACGTACAGCGGATCAAAGTGCAGCACGTAGAGCAGGATGTAGAAGAGCTCCGTGCCGACGCAGCAGTAGCCAAAGAACGGGTAGACGCCGTAGTAGAGACGCAGCAGCAAGTTGCGGTCGCCGGCGACGCTCTTGTGGTGGCCCTTGGACGAGTACATGTGGTACCAGTGGCTCGAAAAGTCGAGGATCAAGAGGTAGAGAAACACGAGCATGTACTTGGGGTACAAGTGCGAGAGCACCACGAGCAGGCCCGCCGTGGAGCAGCGGTCCGTGACCATGTCCAGCACGGCGCCATAGTTGGAGCCTGTCCACAATACCGACCACCCACAAGCACACAGTGAGCATGGAGAACCACGTCCACCCACGTACGCCGGGGAAACGTACATTGGTCAAACATGCGCGCAAAGAAGCCGTCGAAGTAGTCGCACGCAAAGCTCAGCGCGTAGCACAGCACGCTCGTCTTGTAGTCGTCGAGCGCGACGTAGAGACTGTAGGTCGAGAGCACCACGCGCGCATAGCCAATGAGGTTGGGCACGTAGAAGAAGACGGGCGTCGGGTCTTTGCGGGCAGGCGTCGCGGTCTTGGGCGCCATCGCGGTCTTGTCGGGCGTGGTGCTGAATGCCGGAGACCGAGAGGGTGAAGTGAGAGAAGGTCGAGATTACTGCTCACGATCCAATGATACTCTTCCCGTGATCACCCTTATTCAGCAACATTGGATACATTTGTGAGGACGACACCCTCAAGAAGCAACTGGATTGGAGCTGGGGAGACGAAAGGGCGTCGCGCCTCGGACTGCAACAACATCAAGATCATTGGAAGGCCGAGGGATCTGTTGATCCGGAGGAGAGATCCAGAGAGAGGTAGATAGATAGATAGATAGAGATCCAGTGAGCGATAGAGAGTCACAATGCCAGAGGCCGCCAAGGACGCGGCGGCGTCCGAGCTGTCGGAGCAAGAGTACCGCAAGATCTCGTCCAAGCCGCACCTCAAGCACAACGACATGACAGCCGAAGTGTGTACCGAGACCATGGAGATCATCACGATGGCGTGCGACAAGCACATCCCGCTCAAGAACTACGAGGCCGCGGCGCAGCTCATCAAGCAGAGCATGGACAAGAAGTTTGGCTCGTCGTGGCACTGCTTTGTGGGCGAAGGCTTTGGCTGTGACGTGAGCTACCAGCAGCGCAACATGCTCTTCATCTACGTCGGCGAGATTGGCGTGCTCATCTACAAGTGCTGATCTGCTGATCTGAATAGACAGAAGACGCGTGATGGGATATGGTATTATATACATCGCGACTGAAGGAAACGGTCAGAATAATATATTGAGGGGGTATGAAAGGCGGAAGCGTGGGATATCTCACTACAGCGGTGCGTGGTGGTCGTCCAAGGGAGAATCCAGCATGATGGCGGTCTCCCGCGAGCTCGATCGGCTATCGCTGTGGCGGGTACTATCGCCCTTGGCCGTCTTGGTGCGTCCAATGGGCTTGCCGTAGATCGCTGCTTCTTCGGCGGCCTCTCGCCGCTCAATGGTGCGGCGCTTCTCTCGGCGCGTCGACACGCATAGCGCGACTGCACTGACGAGGAACAGGCCGCCATAGCAGCCCGCAGCGATGTAACAGTTGCGCTCGGCCTTGGCCGCGTCCACGCGGAGTCCGTGGACAAACGACGGCTGGAAACGCAGCAGCAGACCAAAGAGAGGCAGCAGCACCATGCCGGCGACCGACAGCGCCATCAGCACGCGCAGTTTGCCGCTCATACTGTCGGCTTCGCCTTCGCCTCGCGCTTGATCGGAGACGGTCTGCGTTGGGTGAAGGAAACGCGTGGGTTGCCACCATGACCCCTGAGATTTTCAGTTAGTACGATTTTCAGCCAATCAAAACGCTCGATTTGGAGAACACCATCACTCTCACTAGCGAGAAGCTCCGCCGGACTGTAGCCATATCAATAATCAATGCGCCTAGCGATCTCGGCAACGAACAGCTCTGGACAGTATGTACAATAGTTCTGATGGTTGCCTCTATGCATAATCGCTGTGTATATATGCCTTTTTAAATTATAGGGGAAGCGCCTTCCATCTCGGGGGTGAGGGTCTTTCTCTCTCTTCCTCTCTCATCACACTGTGAAGCCGCGGGCGGGTGTCTTGTGATGGCGAAAGCTCTCGACCTCGGCGAGCCGCGCGAAGCGGTGATAGATGAGCGGGTGCAGTTCGTTGAGCCTGCTCGGGTTCTCGGCAAAGCACACAAATAGCGTCTTGATCACGGCGCCCAGAATCTGCGTCGTGATCGACAGCGTTGTGTAGCACAGCACAAAGCTCGCGACGGCAAAGTAGGCCACGTGCTTGGTCTGGGAAAACGCCGGGACGCAGAGTGCGCACATGAGGCTCGCCCAGCCATTGGCGCCAAGCAGCAGCAGTCGGCTCGTGAGGTCGTCGTCGACGATCGCTTCGACGCCGCGCTTCTCAATGAGCTTCCACGAGTCGCGTGCGGCCACGTAAAAGGGCTTGCCGTACGCTGCGACGTGGACGAACGAGTACTTGTGGTACGTGCGGATGAAGTTCTCGGCTGCCTCGGACCGCAGGTACACGATGCGTCTCGAGAGCACCGACTCGTCGCGCCGTGCCCAGCGGAGCACGTTCCAGACCACGTGGGCGAGTGGACACAGCAGCGAGCCAATACAGATCGAGCCAAAGCAGCTCGAGAGCGCGCCCTTGGTAAAGTACATGACGACCTTGCGGTCCGCCGAGGTTTTCCACGGGAGCAACGCCGCGGGCCCCGAAACGTGGCGCGCGCTGCTCGTGCCTTCTTCGTCCTCAGGCGAGTCATGGGCCGTCTCGGCGGACGACGTCTGCGGCGAGAGATCGGACGAGTTGTCCTTGTAGTACCAGATAATGGTCGCGCCCGACACGATGAACGTGAGAATGTTCTTGAAGATGTTGGAAGTCCAGTAGAAGTGGAGGTAGAGAAAGAGCATGCTAAACTGCCACGGCGTCGCGCCATTGCCCACGAAGCCGAGCGACGTACAGATCCAACTGGCCCAGAGCGTATAGGCCACGAGCGTCCCGGCCGTGACGGACGCGAGCGTCGGGTGCTTGACGAGGAAATGGACAATGAGCTCAAAGAGCACGGCTACGAAATCCAGCGCGTTCTTGTACTTGCGGATCCAGAATATGTCAAACACGAGCGTGGCCGTGGCGCCGACCGCCAGCAGCAGCGCGGTCGAGTTGTCGGGCACGGCATACAGCGCGAGCGCGAGCACGCCGAGCCCCACAGTCGAGAACGCGCACGACGCCTGGATGAACCGCATCTTGTCGCTGTAGAGGAAGATCAAGAGCCAGCCAAACGCAAAGAGCACGTTGACGACGCACAGCGAGCGCAGCTGCACGCCAATCGCACTGGCGTTCATCTCGGCGACCGTCTCGACCTCGGCCTCGGGGTCGCGCGTCATGCCCGGCGCGAGCACGCTAGCGTTCACTTTCTGCGCAGCGTCCGGATCGAAGTCCGAGCGAATGTAGCTGGTCGCGAGCAGCATGAGCAGTCCGTGGAACACGTACAAGCCGACAAACTGTGTGTCGCGATATGTGATGGGCGCGTTCAGCGACGGTAGCGGTCGGGCGTCGATGCTGCTGCTGTTGACGCTGGCGCCGCCGGCGCGCATGGCCAGCGGGATCAGTCGCGAGCCAGAGGCGTCCTGGCCATCGTCGTCGTCGTCGCCCATGCGGAGATCCGGGTGGTCGCCTGCGGGCGACAGCGTGAGGTCTTCCATTGCGTCATCGTCCGTGGGCGACACAGCATGGTTCTCGCCGTGGGACGGCAGAGACGACGGCGGCATGGGCAAGTGGACGAGCTATGGAGGAGCAGAGGAGGGGATCTAGAGGAGGCCAGCAGAGGGAGGATGAAGCGCGAGGACGAGTCCCGTCCCGAGTAGCTCTTCAGAGGGCAATGGGTATGCTGCCACGTCTTGCTGCAATTAGACGGGTCGTGTTTTATCTGGGTGGGTCAATACAAAACGGGTTGGTCTCATGGTCTTGTCGTCGTTGAGACCCGTTGCCAGATGTACTGAATTAAGTGTACTGGGTGGACCAGAGATTGAAGTTGGGGTTCGAGCAGAACATGCTTGTTCTCTTTCTCTTTTTGTTCCGTCAACCCTGCGAAAATGACCGCATTAGATTATGAAAATTTCGAAACCCCCTCCGAGTCCACGGAGCCCCACGCGGACGCCCGCCCGAGACAGACAGCGACTACACGCAGCACCAGGAGATTAGCGGTCGCATTTCTATACTCGAGGTCTAGTTGAAAGACCCACGGGCTCCATGGCATGAGCTCAAGCTTTTCCTGTTGCTGTTGTGATCTCGTTGCTTAGCGAGGTTCCGTCCAGCTGCTCTGGGCACACCAGCTGGGAGAATGGCGTGTTTCAACCGCTCCGTGTGCTCGTTCCGCCACATTTAAACCCTGCGCAAATACGTCCCCCTAATCCGATACTGTGCAGCCGCAACGGGTGTCGAAACCCGTCTGTGAAGTCAGCGTTTTGGCACGCGTTTTGGCATGCCAATTGCCCCTCCCCCTCTTCCCCCCCTCAGGCATGTCCAAACAGCTTTGTCGTCCCAGGTGTGTCTCGTACCATTTCGCTTGCTGCGCCTCGCGCCCCGCATTGCTCGCTCGCCGCCGCTTCTCGCCCCCATCGCCGCGTAGTCTGTCTGCACGCACGTGCTTCTCTCCGCTCTCTCGTCGTGCCCGCAATTCCGGCCTTCAGGCGACCACCACAACCTCCCTTTTATCTCCAGTTTGGCTTCACGATGGCGACTCAGTTTGATGCGATTGATCTGCTCACGCGGTACGAGACGCCGCTGCTCAAAGACATGGACAAGGACGACGACGTGCTCGAGTGGGTCGCCGCGTTTGTGGGCAGCGACAGCTTCCAGGACGCGGTCAATGGCTTTTGCGAACAGCACGCCGACGTGTTCAAGATCTTGCTGACCAAGGGCGGGCCGTGCGCCGAAGATCTCGACGCCATCGAAGGGTGCGTGTCGCTACCTCACGATTTGATCTGTGTCGAGACTAATGTGCCTCACGTTCTTTCCCCCCATGCAGCACGTGGAAGGATCTCCACGTCGAGTTTATCGACACGGCCAACGGCTTTATTGAAGAATTCCTAGTCGCTCACGGCTTCACGATGGAGCAGTATACGCTACGATGCGAGGAAGAGACGCGGTTATCCGAGGAACGCCAGCGCCACACGCGCATGTCGTTCTTCGTGCAGATCCTGCTGGCGTGTACCGAGTACGAGCAGTTTCTGAATCTCATGCGCCGCGTTGCCGATCCGGATTACTATGAGAAGAAGGAGCTGCAGCACCAGGCCGAGCGCATTGTGTACGAAGGCGTCGAGTGTCCACTCGCGCAGCACGAGAAGCAGCAGCATCTCGCCAACCAAGGCGCCACCAACGAGCAGATCAAAGACGCGCAGGCGTTTCTCGACTTTTTCGACCAGAACATGAGCTTGTCGTTGGAAGAGTTGACGCAAGAGTTTCAGAAAAAAGTGCGACTTGCGTAGATGAAAGGCCAGCACACGTACCCGGTATGGAGGCCGATACGCTAGGGGCGATTTTCAAAAGGGAGGATACAAAGGGGGAGGAAGAGTTCAGAACGAGTGGCGTTTTACGAGAATCCAGTAAAGTTATGTGGTAATGGAGTGTAGCGGATGATGCTAGAGAAGCACTCCGTGGTTTGCACAAGATTTGGATACGTACTTAGCTCAATGTCACGAGTATGACGTCGTCTCGGTCGGAGCAAACCACGCAGCAGAGTTCAATGACGTCGTCGAGCGAAATACGACTAGTGATGCTGTTCGCGTCTCCGTCCGAGTTGTTACCGAGGATACAGCAGAGATCGCTCCAGATGAGCCTTGCCAAGCGGTCGTCCAGGCTTTGCTTGGTCAACAAAGTGCGGTCCCCAGCAACAGCTACGGCTTCGTATACTTGCAGGAGGTCATCCATTGTGAGACCTTGCGTGTCGCCCAGACCAGTGGCGTACTTCGCAACAAACTCGTCCACTGAGAGGATTACAGCGGGGTCGCTTGTCGAAAGCCGTTCTTGATTGCACAGAAACTCAACGAGCTCGGTCTTGCTGACGATACCGTCCGTGTCTTGGTCAAGTATCCGGAACAGAAGACTCAGGTTCTCGTAGACGCTTTGTTCGCCAAGCACCAAACTGCTTGACCCCGCATCGCTGCTTGGTCTCCATGGAGAATCCGTTGAAAACGAGATGACGTACTCGCCAGCAGGTGCTGCCCAGCTCACTTGAGTGAATGGAGCGTCGGTATCCGTGTCTTGTTCATGAGGCTTTACATCCAAGCGAGTCCACTGGCCATCGCCACCAACACGATCTACCGTCAATGCGATTGCTCCATAGCAAAACGTGCCGGCGAGAGTCGTGGCGGTGCAACGAACAACGAGGTGTTGCAGTGAGGCACAACTGACTGCAACTTGGAGTGAAGCACTACGTGATTTGTCATACGCCAGAGTCTGGACGCTTCGACGACGCCACGTGAACGAGTGGTTCACGAGCAACTCGAATATCTCTGGCTTCAGCTGGACAAAGACCTCCTCAGGGACGAAGCACGCTCCATCGTCTTCATTTACATCGAGCTGAAGCTGGAATTTCGCCGACATGACCTGATGGAAGATGTTTGTTGGATCTCGCACATGAAACCCGGCAGACTTGCCTGAGCATGGCGATTCCACGCAGAGCACTTGAAAGGCGCAATGGTGGTCGTCAAAGGCCCCGAACGAGACCATTAATACAGCCTTGTTCAAGCTTGGCTGGTCATACTTGCGTTGTCGAGACAGCTTGGTCTTGGTGTTTGCAATGACGCCACCCGTGGTATCCCATGTAGTACTGGGGAAGAGTTGCTCTGTGGGTCGTCCTGTGAGCTCTTGAAGGATTCGCCGTGTCGGTACCGTGGCGATGGACGCGTAGCTGCCGCGTACTTTTGCGTACGCCTTCTGTAGCAGCACCGCATACACATCACCACTGTGCGGCCACGCGCATACCAGTCCTCCACAAGTGCCACCACCAGTAGTGACAACCGGGATAAATAGATCGGCCACGACCGACACCATTTCTACACCCCCTGGACATAGATTGATGACCACTGTGCTGCTCTCCATGAGGCGGGATGAGCTTTTCCCAAGCCTCTCCAGCGTGCGGTCGCCAAACCATTGGTTACACCACTGGGCAGCTTGGTCTTGAAGGGCGTCGAGTGCGCACACCCAGCTGACTTGGTCCAAGACGCCACTGTTCCACGTCTGTGCCTGCTTCCCAATATCCTGCGCGTACTTGGTCAAATCAACAAACCGCCACGACGCATCCACAACGGAGCTCAAATGCCTCCACGTTACTGGTAGCGCCATTGCAATCGGCTTCTCGGAACCGCTACTTCCCCAGAGCGATTCCGGTGTGGGCGAGAACTCTGGATCCACAAACCACACGTGGCGCTGACGACTCCAGCGGTTGATGTCCGCACACCACCGGTAGACTTCGCTCGGCGCCAGACCATCTCTGAGACCGCAGGTCGCATTATTGGGCACCACGACACCGGCGTAAGTAACCGCACTTTGCGCGATACATTGCCGAAGATGTGATTCATCTTTCTCGTCTTGGGTGTCGACGTCTACGGCCTCGACGATAGAGTACTCTGCGCGAACGTACGCACGCTCTCCGGCTGCTCGCAAGACGTGGAGCGCATGGCGGCGGATCAGCGGACCCACCGCTAATTCAACCACCAATGAAGCATGAGCTTTCTCGCCTTGTTCCGCGCCGATTTCTTCTGGAAGAACGAGCTGGATATGGCACGAGAGCGAGAAATCGAGTCGTACAGTGACGCACCGCCGACTGCAGTTCAGGATCACGTACTGAAGCGCGGCCGTGCGCTTCTTTACGGGCTCGTGGGCTACGGCATCTTGCCGCACTTCCACAAAGACATTATCACCGAGGCACTGCCGCATTGTGGTGTATGGGTGTCTTGAAGTTTGTTGGTGCTTCTTCTAAAAACGGATCAAGTCTCTCTAAAACCCGGTTTTCGAAGAGTGATGGTTCAAGTGGTCAAGCAAGAAACGGACACAAGTGAGCCCGTGGAACTGGGCACATCACGGCCAATATGAGCTCGCTTCTGCAGCTGAAAGCGCAGAATGAGAGCCGCCTCGCGGTACGATCGGTAGTGATTCGGAATCGGCAACGGTCTGCTGACGAGCACCTTTCTTTCTGGTCGATTTTGGTGGAGTGCAGGAGGAGAAACGGCTGATTGAACGCAAGCGCAACATGCTCATTCTGGCGCTTCAGTACTGTGTCGAGAACGGCTACGCGCAGACGGCGGAGCGGCTGCAACACGAGGCAGGCGTCGCGATCTCCAAATTTGAAGTAGTGGAGAACATTGATCTGCTGCGCATTGTTCAGGTACGTAGCGAGGATTTGGGATACCGTGTTTCATCAACCGACCGTGGTGGGCTTTACTTTGAAGGAGTTTGAAGAATACCACGAGATGAAATTTGGTAAGAAGCCCAAGCTTGTACGGCGGCTGTCCCCGGATGAGGCGGATAAATCCAAGTCCTCAAGCGAGAAAAAGGCGGCAGCGTCAGACCGAAGAAAGCAGCGCAATGACTACACGTCCCCGCACATGCCATCTGAAGCCCGAGTGGAAAACAATGCGGCCCTCAAGGCGGTCAACAGTGCTGTATCCGCGGTGGCGGCTTCAAGTAGCAGTAGCAACGAGAAGTCTCGACTACCTCCGAAAGGACCACCACCGTCCACGAGTCAGCCAGAGAAGCCAGAGGAAGAATCGCTGGATCTGGGACTCGTGGGTCAGAAGCCGTCTCAACGGAAGGAAAGAGTCGGCAACAATGGTACTTCGGCAGGCACCAAGAAGCCAGCAGCGCTGGAAGAGCCAGAAGAGTCGATCGAAGAACGATTGATTAAACCACTGCCGGTGTATCTGTTCGATTCCGAATTCCGCCCGCTGGCGGAGGTGATCACGCGCGAGATTTTCCAAAAGAACCCGAATGTTCGGTGGGACGACGTGGTTGGTCTCAACGAAACCAAGCGGCTACTGAAGGAGGCTGTCGTAATGCCGCTCAAGTACCCTCAGCTTTTTCAAGGGCTTCTTTCACCGTGGTGTGGCATCTTGTTGTACGGCCCACCCGGCAACGGCAAGACGATGCTCGCAAAGGCCGTCGCAACGGAATGCAGAACGACTTTTTTCAACATCTCAGCCTCGTCGATCGTGAGCAAATACCGCGGCGATTCGGAGAAACTCATTCGCATCCTGTTTGAACTCGCTCGACACCACGCACCATCGACCATTTTTCTGGACGAGATCGATTCCATCATGGGTCAGCGCGATTCGGGAGGCGGTGGACAGGAACACGAAGCGAGTCGACGCATGAAGACGGAACTGCTCATCCAGATGGACGGTCTCTCCAAGACAAACGATGTCGTCTTCGTGCTGGCAGCAAGCAATTTGCCGTGGGAATTGGATGCAGCAATGCTGCGACGTCTAGAGAAGCGCGTGCTCGTCGATCTACCTTCAACCGATGCAAGGTATTCGCTCTTCTCGTCGTTGTTGCAGCCGTACGCGCCACCGGCATTTCCATACGAAGCCGCCGTCAATCGAACAGAAGGCTATTCTGGCGCTGATATCAAGCTCGTTTCGAAAGAAGCCTGTATGGCGCCGGTAAGAAGGCTCATGGACCGGCTCGAATTGATACAGCTGGATTGCAAGAGTACAAACCAGCGCAACGATTCAGGTAAGCGTTGTGTGCCCCGTAATCGTCCTCCTGGAGGCTGCTGCTGACATCCACTCTGACACACAGCAGAGAATTGGCGCGAGCTCATGGGACACATCACGCAAGAAGATTTGCTCGCAGCTTTGGACAAGACCAAGCCATCCGCGCAGCAACTGCTAAAGAAGTACCAGCAGTGGCAACTCAAGTTCGGCTCGTCCTAGCACCGTCAAAATGAAGCCACTTTAATGTCACTACAAGCTTCAATGGCACTAAATCGAAATCCGGACCGGTTCAGTGAACCGTGGTCAGACCTACCCCTTCACCTATCCCTTATCAAGTCACTTCTAATTGGCTGAAATTATGACTGCCTTGCACTGTGAATCGAGTGGCCACCAGTCAAATTCCGCTAAGTACGAGCCGCAGCAATTGGCTCGAAACCGCCCTATTAGTGCGCCGTCTCCCAATCGCTGGTTCTTCTTGTGGAGTGTTTTGGCTATCTATCTATCGGGACCGGTCCCCATTGTCATTGACTGGTGGTTTTCTTCTGCACAAACTCATCGACATCTCCTGCAAATATGGTAAGCAGCGCGTTGCGACGAGCTCCTCGACGCAGCTCCAGCGGAAACCAGCACGAATAGACATGCGCAGCGAACAGATCGATTAAGGGCGGTTCGAATCGTATATCTTTCGTTGCCGGAAGCCCGCTGGAAGCCTGTTAAACGAGCGACCGAACATCAGCCTCCCACTGGCAGCAAGAGAGATGACTGACGCGCGCGTGCGAATGGCAATATGTAACAGGATGCTCAGCAGCGTGACTTCATGCTCGCCAAGGTGGTGAACGTCCTCGGCCGTACCGGTAACACCGGTAACGTGACCCAGGTGCGCGTCGAGTTCCTCCAGGACGACAAGCGCAAGATCATCCGTAACGTCAAGGGCCCGGTCCGTGAGGGCGACATCTTGTGCCTCCTCGAGTGGGAGCGTGAGGCCCGTCGTCTCAGATAAGCGATTTTATACGTCGGCGTTTGAGAAGATGGTGGGGAAGGCGTTCATCGTGCATCACGCCGTGGGCGTCGCTCAGTTACCCCATGCAGACCAAGAGAGAAACACCATACAATACACAGGAGATGGCGGCAGTGCTTGACCCCTGACCAGACGTCGGATCTCCGTTTGCTCTCTCATCTATTGATTCTTCAGCCTGCGCGTGTGAATCGAGTGCACCAGCGGATGGAGAATGGGTCCAGAAGCCCACCCGCGACGAACAGCAGCAACGCGAGCCCTAACAGACGCGGTGTAAGAGAGCGGCTGCCAAGTGCGTACAGTCGAAAACGGCGGACGTGCGAGGTGGTGTCGCGATTTGGTTATAGCGTGTCATGAACTGCAAGATTCGACCGCATCGTGCTTCAACCTGCAGTCCTTTCCGGCTCGTATTTCTTTCTACCGACAGACTGCAATCGCGTTGCACGCGCTCGAGTCCTAATGACTTACGCCCTATCGATTGCACTTGTGACGTCCAGGAGCGACGTGTAAAGATTCTTTTGTTGCTCCGTCCTATTCCCCCATGCGGAGTGTTTCCTTCACCCACACTCCCACACGTTGATCTGCTTGTCGATACTGCCCGTGATCATGAGCGGTAGCGTGGAATGGACATCGAGACTTGTGAGAAAGTGGCTGTGAGCTTCGTCAACCGTCCGAACGCATCGACCAGTCTGTTTGTTATTGGGAGGATACACAACAATCTGTCAGTTTTCTCTACGCCGCAAAGTCTCAGTACATGCCAGCCAAAAACGTACCTCAATGTCGAACACGCGCAGCGACTTGTCCTCGGCTACGCTGACCGCATACCGCCCGCACGGGTGGAAGCGCACGCAGCGCACCCAGTTCTCATGGCTCGCAAAATTCATGAGCATCGTCCCGCTAAACGCCTCCCACAGCCTCACCGTTCGGTCGCGCGAGCCGGACAAGAGAAACTTCATTCTCCGAGTCGAATTGGTCGAGGCAACCGCCGCGGGGCTCGCCACCATGGCACCACCACCATTCGTCGTCTCGCTGGCTCCGCTCGAGGCGGCGGCATCCAAGCCCAAGCTGGCGAGCTTTTGCGCGTGAAACTTTTCAATGGCTTGCTCTTGCGCACCAGACTGGGCAAACACGACGCTCTCGACGACGTGCTCATGCTCCCTCAAGGATTGAAGCACGCGCATGTGCTGCAAATCCCAGAACAGAACCGACCGGTCGTTGCCACATGACGCGAGGTAGAGCCCGTCGTCGCTGACGGCAATGTCGCGCACCCAGTCGGCGTGGCCGTTGCTCATCGTGTTCAAGCAGTAGCCCGTCGAGATCTCCCACACTTTGATCGTGTGGTCTCGCGAGCATGAGTAGAGACGATCGCTGTCCTCCGAGGGCGCAAAGGCGAGACCGCATACATTGTGGTCGTGGCCGCGCAATGTCTTGAGGCATTCGTAATCCCCGTCGCTCGAGAAATCCCACACCTTCACCGTGAGATCGGCCGACGCCGATGCGAGCAGAGTGCCCTGGCCATTGAAAGCAACGGCTTGCACGTGGTTGGTGTGGCCCTTGAGTGTGCGTTCGAACTCCCCCGTCTCGAAGTCCCATACTTTGACTGTGGCGTCTTCGCTCCCCGACACGAAAACGCTGAAGACCGGGTGAAACGCAACGCACTACATGCACAAATAAAAGAATTAGCCCTGCACTCATAAACCCCTTTGCACGCAGATCGGCTGGAACGCACAGTGATTGGATTCCGATGGCCGGAAAGAGAAGCGCGAGGCGGCGCACGTGGTAAGAATTCGGCCTTGGATCGTCCACTGCCGAGAACGTCTCGCCGGCTCACGACCCCACCCAGCTTTGAACTCTCTTCCAGCTGCTTCACCTTGCTCTCAAGCTCCATGATCTTTTTCTGCAATCGAATCACAGACGTCCATTTCTTTTCGAGCAGCCCGGCGTGTTTCCCTACGGCAACCAACCACAAGGGGGGAATTGTCACGTCACTTCAATCCCCCGGATCAATGCATTCGACGACAAAACCGCACCGTCAGTGGAGGGCGAAACACCAGCTTCCTTTTCAAACGCTCCCGCCGTTTCTGTGAAGCGATCCCCCATTCCATGAAGGTAGTCCAGCACGGACTGGTGTCTGAACAAGGGGGGAAAACAGCTCTGCGATCAGTGCCGGTCTTAGTACGGTAGCTCCTCGGTTCCACCATCCACGTACAGATCCTGACGCTGCTTATCCGTGAGCACCATCGCTGAATAAGGAGCTGCGCGATCTTTCTCTCTGTCCCCTTGAGTTCCAGCGCCGCGGGCCCGAGCGGTCTCCCCTTCTCCTTCCGCTGCTTCTTCGTTGCCGCGTTTGCCCGGATTTCCCAGCACACCTCAGTCAGAAGATGAGCAAGCAAGAGTGATGGTCAACGCAAGGGAAACCAGGAACGAGCATTGTACCGTGTTATCGGTACAGAAGCCAATCTGTGCCGTGTTCTAAAAATAGTGACTAAGATACACCTGGCTCTGAGAATTCGTGGCATGAGAAAATATGCTAAATTTTGAGCTAGCTAAGCTCACTATTCAGCAGCTGAGCTAACCGGAATGACCCAGCAATCGCGGATCAGCACCCAGGTTTTTTGCTGTAAAGCTTGTGCTGTGCCACAAGGGCCATCCACGCCCTCACGACTACACAATTCAGCCTGACGACTGCATTGGCGGAACCGTTTCTCTGGGTGAGCATGGTAAGGGCGTGAGAATCTCCGATAACAGCCTGGACGTATTTTGCCTCTTGTCGCACAACGCAATGCAGTGAGTGAGCACTGCATTCCATGGCACAGGACCACAAATTCCGATGGACGCAGTACATCTCCGTTGCCAGACTTCAGCCATCGCTCCTCACAGTCACAGTGACCCAGTCGGCACAAACATCCCACATTGGAAACGGCACGCTGACAAGTTGTCAGCACCAATGTGTGGGCTTCGGTGGTTCTCCTTGTCACTGATACTGTAACGAAAGGAACCCAAGTCCATGGATCTGGATCTGGATCTGAATTCGTATCGACGCGATCGCAGCAAACATCAGCCAGTGCACAACGCGATAGAAGAGCAACTGTTCAGCAATCAGCTGGCTCGCTCGCATTTGCCGTCTGGTGATATGGCACTGACTTGGGTTTTGTATACTTGGTGTGTCCATCTCTGACCCAAATCTGTCTCTATCACAGGCTGAACTGGGACATCGTTCAGCTGGTTCTGCAGCACAGCAGCCGGCCGTCCGGCCCAATACCCCTCAGCAAATATTGATGGCCTGCTCCCTACACTATCCGTCGAGGCGGATGCTGAATAAGCTGGGCTGCACCAAACGTTTGGTGTCTATTGCTGATTCCAACGGTCTCGGCTCATTACCTGATAGACTACCGAGGTTGCGAGGCGCGTGGCTCAATTGAAAACCACTCTGCTCTCCGACATCAGATCAAACACCGTGACGATGGTCCCGACGCTCGCAGTGCTGGCGCTTGCGCTGCTGAGCGCGGGCAGCTCTTCGGTCGATGCGCTCAAAGTGACGTTCAAGAACGGGTGCTCGTTCCCGATCGACTTGTACTCGCGGGAGGGCGGCGCGACGAAAGCGGACCCCAAGACGCCCATCCCTGTCGGCGGCACGTCCGCGATTGTGTTTGGCAAGGACTTTGAAGGCCACTTCCGCCACGGCGCTGATGACGCCGCGACGCTGGTCGAGTTCTCCACCAAGGGCGCGATGAATATCGTGTGGTACGACATTAGCATCATCCCGGCGCGGCTCAACAAAGGATTCGAGTTCTGCGGCAGTCTCGCCGAGTGCAAGGCCAACTCACAATCCAAAAAAGGCTTCAACGTGCCCGTGCAGATGACGCCTATGTCCAACACGAATGGCGGCGGTTGTCGCGAACTCAACTGTCTCCAGGACGAGTGCCCCGACGCGTACCTGTTTCCCAAGGACGACGAGAAGACTCACGGGTGTGACCTGAACACAGACTTCACCGTCACGTTCTGCCCGAGCGGCGCCTCCAACGGCGGTGGCAGCCCGAGCACGGCCCCTGCTACGACGCGTCCTGCGCCGAGTCCGACCAGTGCCGTGCCTGCCACGACTCGTCCTGCTCCTACGAGTACAGCACCTGCGACACAGGCTCCCACCACCCCGCCCCCAACAACGAAACCCCCTGCGGCGCCATCGCCGTCGCCATCGCCGTCGCCATCGCCGACCATGACGCCGGCGCCTTCCACTGCCCAGACTCCAACGCCGACACCGACACCTTCTACTGCCCAGACTCCAACGCCGACGCCGACGCCGACGCCTTCCACTGCCCAGGTTCCAACGCCGACACCGACGCCGTCTCAACCGCCACCTCCATCACCCACTCCCGGACCTACTCCCGGCCCTAGTCCGACACCAACGCCAACACCGACGCCTAGTGGCACCCCCGTGCCGTCGGAGAATGGCAAGATCAAGGTGCCCGACGTGGCCAAGTTGGTCGTGGCGCCAGCGCTGACACCAGCGACGCCAGTTGCCAAGCCGTCAAGTGCGCCTCCCACACCGGCGCCGGTGGCACCGACCGTGCCTGGCCCCGTGCCGGCGCCGCCGGCAAGTCCCAAGAAGAAGATCAAGATGTGCGTGTAAATTGCCGTCTCAAGACGCCGTTCACCGTCCCCACCGCCAGCGTCCACTCTGGGGATGAGGACTCTGCTGTCCAACCAAGCTCTGTGGTCAAAAGTATGAATAGAAAGAATGACTCGGTTGTGTGATCCGCACAAAGGGAATGCGGGACACCACAAGAATCAAACCAAACTACCCTTTGCGTCCATTGAGTGTTGATGTTCACTACTGCTACTGTAGTACTTGCATGTGGCGGCAACCAGTCACCAGTGACCGTCACGTTATGAAGCTGCTTGCTACTCCGTCGCTTCCCCAGTTCGTACAGTAGCCTCGTGGGGTGATATGAATGCTTCAAGGCTGGCACCAAACGATCCAGTACCGCGTTCTTGTATGGGGGAGTGGAAGCACTCTGCACACGAGGACAGAGGAAGCTGATGAAGGAGAAAAGTGTACTTGCAAAAGCCAGCACGCGAAGTATGTCTAACCAAAACACTTACTGTTTTATCTCAAGCATAACCTAAAATGGGGAAACGGGGGAATACCCACGTTTTCTTCATACTCTACACTTCTTCACCTCCCATCCTTCGCATACACATACTGCGTCCACACCCTGGGAGCCTGGCGGTGCTTACAAAGCCGAGGCCGCGGTCGTCGTGCGGATGATGATCGAGTCCTTGTCATCCATCTCCTCGAGCTCCGCCTTCTTGCGGCGAATCACGACGATCATAGCAACGGCAGCGACCGCGGCGACGGCACCAAGAACAAGGAGCACCACACCGGTAGCGCCACCGCTTGAACTGTTACCGCTCTTGACGTTGGCCTCAACGGCGGGCGCGTCGGTCGCACCCGTGACGGTGACGGCAGCAGGAGCCTCTGAGGCTTCGGTCTCCGGAGCAGGCGCAGCGGCATCGTTCTTACTGGCGGTGCCAAAGTCCACGACGCTCGATTCGAGCTTCGCCTCGCCCCCGATCTCGGTCGCGTTGGTGGGCGCCGGCGTCGACGGCGCAGGCGTCGTCGGCTCCGGTGTGGTTGGCGCAGGCGTGGTCGGCGCAGGCGTGGTGGGCGCCGGTGTAGTCGGCGCTGGCGTCGTCGGCGCCGGCGTGGTGGGCGCGGGCGTGGTCGGCGCAGGTGTCGTCGGCGCAGGGGTCTGGCCGCCCTTGCCACCCGGGCAGAAGGTCATGTCGAAATCCGTGCCGTACGGGCAGTTGTGGGTCTTGGTATCGTCCTTAGGGTACTGGTACGCGTCGTCACAGCCGTCGTTCATGCACGTAAGCGTGCGGCAGTGGGCGCCATTTTGGCCACTCCGAGGCGCGAGCTGCATCGGCGTGTTGTAGCCAGTGCCACCCGTGAGCGCCTTGCACGCCGCCAAGCTGGGGCAGTACTCGGGGCCCTTGCCATTACCCGTCGGGATAATACTAATGTCGAACCAGGCCTTGCCGCCTTCCATGGTCCACTCGGCAAGGGTCGCCTGCGGGCTCACGCCGTTGCGGAACATGCCCTGGTACCCAAGCGGAAGCGAGCGCGAGAGCGTGTCGCCTGGCTGCATGGGCACGACACCCCTGTTGTCGTAGAAGTCGACCTTGTACTCGCACGAGTTCTTGACGTAGATGGTCGTGCCGTCGGCATTAACCGTCGCCACGAGCGCCGCTGCCAAGAGGATGACCTTCATGATTCGTTGGTTTTTTCGTTCGGTTCTGTTGGTTGTTGGACGTTGGAAATTCTCGATTTGGGGAGATCGAGAAAGTTTGGGAATGAAGGGCTGCGTTGGTTTGGTTAGGCTGGGCCTTGTTGCAAGCACCGCGACAGACGATGCAGTTGCTAATGTGCCAACGTTGGTTTGTTGGCGCTTTCGTGGGTTGTCTTGTCATATTCAAGGACGGGGAGAGGGAAACGAACCAAGCTATGGACAGACACATAGGGACGATTCGTCCCCATGTGTGCGATAGAGAGATTGAGGGAGATGCAGGCGGGAGGGGAGGGCCAAGTCCGCCAGATGCCTTGTTGGAAGCATCAAAGGAAGCGGCGCGGAACTGCAACTGAAGCCGAACAGGTAGCAGGCGAGGTTTTATCGCTCCTCTAAATTCCGCCCAACATATTTGTTTGTCAAGTTTATGCTTTCTCAAACCAACTCATTATTGACATAAAAAATACTCTGTGTGAATATCAATTGATTTATTAAAGCAGGTAATAAATAAATGAGCTTGTGCTGAATACAGACAATTATCAGCAATAACAATAGGTCTGGTTCTGCACCTAACCACCCGTTTTGCTGCATAGGCGGTCCATTCTGACTACAAACGAGTCAGAAACTCGGGGATTCCGGGATGTCAATCTAACGAGGGCCTCAAGTTTTCCTCATGTGCCTCCCTGTTGAGCCTCAACTGGTGGCAAATGGGGCCCCAGTGCACATGATCAGTGGCAAATTGGAGCATGTGACTAACAAATCTTCCCATCTCCAAGGTGACCAAGGACGGGAAACGATGGCCGTCGAGGCGCGAAGGGACGTTCTTCTCTCCCGCGCTACAGTACGGTATGACTAAAAGTCACAGGCCAGTTTTGCTCTGAACTCGGTGTGGAATTTTGCGAGCACATATCGACTGACCAAGAGAGAAAAACTGCCCAAGTCCCAGAGTGACAGAGTCGTCAGAGGTGTTTTGCTTTGTCAGAGTGGCAGCTGGTCAACAATAATCTCGACCTTTGGCTTCCTCTTCCATTATCCCGAGTGCAGTACAGCACTGTATACTGTAATCCACCAGCAGCACCTGCAGCTTGTTCATTTTGTACCGCCACTTAGCACCCGTTGACTTCTAATGCCCCTTACAAGTTATCATCTAGTAACACTATCAATGTATCTGCCCTACAGTGAATTTGGCTTTGAAAACTTCATACATCATAGCACTTTTATATCTCGGAGTACTTTAAGAGGCGCTACAAAACTGTAGCATGCTCCCACTCTGTTTCTTTAGCATCTGATGGACTATCGGGCGCAAAAAAGCCAGAACTGGAGTACGGTACACTATGCTGCACTCTTCGCTTCTTGGCTCCACTCGCTCGATGGTTCTTTTAGTCTACACACATCCGGTACAGTACGACTTCACATGTGACTTGACGGTCAATACAGAATCCAGCCACACACAGCGGTGCTCAACTCGACCACACTGCAGCTACGTTCAGAATTTTGTCAGTCCACGATGGGGCGTTCGGGGGGCGGGGCGGGCCTTCGTTCCCAGGTTTGGAAAAAAAATCTCTCGGAATCTCAGAAACAATCACGCGACCGTTGGATCTTGGACTGGCTACTTTTGCCACTCACAATCTCACTGATTGTCGTCGACGAAACGTGGTCAGTAAATAATGTGCACGTTACCCATATTTACGACAGTGTAGCCATGTCCCGTGCAGAGGTTTGAAGGCGAGCTTGGCCGACAACGACTGGCATCTCGCTTTCGACGGCAGACCTCATGTTCACCACAGGAAACAGCATCACATATAGTTGGGTGTGTGTGGCTGGTGCTGCAAGAACAGCGTATGACAGTCACGCAAGGGGTCACTGGTGTAGGTAAGATGCTGGTGACTCACCAACAGTACAACATATCCAATTGGCCACTTCGGTCCTGTACTGTACAGTACTGTAGTTCTGATCAGATTGGGAAGAGAGCACACAAAGTGTATGGCATACACTCAGGACGTCTGTTTCGGAGAGTAAGGCTCTGAAAGGAAGAATACACAACTTCCCGGTGTTCACCGCCCGTGCGGCAGAGCAAATCTTCCATTGATAAGATTCTCTTCCTCTCTCTCTCTCTGTCAACAGCTGACACGAGTTGAGCGTGCCAAGCGTTCACAGCTCTACGTTCTGTGGGGGATCAGCAAGTGGACAGAGATCCTCGCGTGGTTGCGGGTCGTGAGGATCTCTGTCCAGTTGACCATCTTCAATGACTTGACAATCGTCCGTGCAGTAGCCGCCACTACATTGGTCTATTTCAGGACAACTGCTTCCTACTTCAAGGCCCAAGTACCGGTAGCCTACCGGTATTCAGCCATCACAGCCCTCCCCACATCCAATCTTCAAGTTGGCCCCACGAGTAAGGAAGGTGAGCACAATGGCCTCGAACCTGCGCCGCCTCGGGCGCCTCGCGCCGTCCTCGAGCGTGCTGTTTGTCTGCGACATCCAGGAGGTGTTCCGCAAGGCGACGTTCCAAATGCCGACGCTGATCCATGGGACGACGACGCTGGTCGCGGCCGCGAAAGAGTTCAACATTCCCATCGTCGAGACCACGCAGAACGCACCGCGCCTTGGGGACACAGTCTCAGAGATTAAGGACTCGCTTCGCGACCACCCGAACGCTGCGACGTTTGACAAGACGCTCTTCTCAATGCTCACGCCTGAGGTCGAGCAGCACATGCAGGCGCTGCCGCACCCGCCCAAGTCGGTCATTCTCTGTGGCATTGAGGGCCACGTGTGCGTGCTGCAGACTTGCCTCGACCTTCTGGACAAGGGATACGATGTCCACGTGGTCTCGGACGCAGTCTCGAGCTCGACGGCGTACAACCGCGCTATGTCGCTTGAGGTAGGGATCCCGGACCTCGTGGAAGAGTGCCATGACTAACTGATTCTATGATGCTCAATCAACCCAGCGCATGCGCCAGTCCGGGGCGTTCATCACGTCGGTCGAGTCGACAATCTTCCAGCTCGCTGGCGACGCCAAGAACCCGAGCTTCCGCGCAGTCTCCAAGCTCATCAAGGAACACCTCAAGGTCCCGAACGGCTTTGACTCGCACTCGCCGCGGCTTTAAGCTGCAGAGAGACACTGCGAACCTGTGGGTATTTCTTAATCGATTACGGCAGAGGTCTCTGAGGATTGGTCTGGTTAAGTAAGAGATGCTGCATCATGAAGGGAATACACATACAATTGAGTTTCCTGAAGCTGTGACTCGAGTGGAATGCTGTCGGAGGCAGCGATGGAGGCAGTAGATTTCGTAAGACGCTCCATTAATTCCGCGAGGTTCGTGCTCATACCACCAGTATTCCTTGTCCGTGCCAAAACACGGCTTCAGAGAGAGAGGAGCTCCAGCAGTCACACGGTGCAATCCATTTGGACGGTGTCGTCGGACCACGGTCTCACCACACCAAATGTGCCAAATGGGGATGATCCGCCAGATGTGTCCTATCACTCGGTCTGGTACTTGACACGGACCATCAGGCAGCGTGGGGGTGTACCGGCGGCGCTGGATGGCATGACGATCACGACCAGGAGCTTCCTTGGCTTCGACGTCTCAAATCTCAACAAGTACGGAGCACGACATACGAGCACCCATGGTCCATGCATTCGGCACGGGTGAGCTCGCGGTTGCGCCGCTCTACTCTGTCGAGTGACCGCGCTGATCACGGGGCTGTGACATCGGTACGTGATGTCGCTCGACCACATGTAGTACGCGATGGGTCTCTAGTATGGTGATGCCAAGGGAAATGCGTTCTTCGACAACACAGTGGCGATCGTAGAAGCGAGCTGGAAGAGAGTGCCGCTCATTTACTGAAGAGATGACTTGTGCGAAGGATTAGACGCGGTGTCGATTATGCCTTACGGAAAAAGTAGAGCAGTGAGCTGCTTGCGGGTGCCGCAGTATTCTTGTGGGCCGATGGTGGGGTCGCACCACTGAGTACTTTTCGTTTCTTTGCTGACTCAGGGGTCTTCTGTGGCGTCTTCTTCGCGCCAGCAGCGGACTGCATAAACAGTGACACCGTGGACTTGGTTGTGGCACTGGTTGAGGCGGTCTCGCTGTCTCGTGCATGGCGCTGTGCAAGCTCTTTCATGGAGGACACGGTTGAAGGAGGGGCGAAAGCTCCATCGTGAGTTCGCTTGGTCGATGGCAGATGTCTCGTTGGCGCACTGCTGACCTTGGCAATGAGCTCGATCGATAGATCCGGCCGTGTGTCAGGGTCACGCATTGTAAACGACGCGGTAGAGCTACGATTCGAACTGTAAGTGTTGCGCAGGCTTCGCATCGTTGCGTCGCGCAGCTGCTCGAGCTGAAGCCGCTTGCGCTCCTCGGCGGCTGGATCAACAATGATGACGGGCTTGCGAACCGGTCTCTCCTTGGGCAGTGTATCCAGCAATGCCAAGTCAGCTTCATCCACTAGGAGATCACCAACTTCGACAGGAGCAGAGTGTTCGAGGTCGTCCACGGCTTCGCTATGGCTATTGAATGGCTGATATGTCGGCGATGGTGCCTCAGTGAGAGTCTGCTTGGTCCGAGAGCACTTTTCGCCGTTGAAGACTGCGATCATCACATCTCGAGGCGGCACGGTACCCATAAAACTCGACGTTGCTGGCGCAGGAATTGAGTGAAGACATGCATGGCTGGTCGAGATGCCCATGGCCTCTTTCACACGTGCAAACACATCGGCGTGGCAGTTGGCACTCGCCTCGTCCACGAGAAACTCGCAAGTCTGCGTCGTCACGTTGAACACGATGTGGTGGAAAAACAGACTCTCTGTGCGCTGGAACTGCTTGTAAAATGTCGGCGGCACTTTGGTTCCCGACGTGGAAAGCTTGCTGAGCAGACGCTGAACGCGCACTGCGCCGGGGGCCCCGCGAAAGCTGAAGATGTGCTTCAACGCTGTCTGCACCACAGAAAACCACGAGTCAGCTACGCCTTGCCGGAAGTTACTGTCTGAGCATACGTGAACGCTACCACGACGCCCATGTTGGGTAGCGATTCCAAAAAGTCGCACCCGGCAAGTGCACAAAACTGGACAAACATGCGGGTCGCCTCTTTCTCACCGGTCGTGAGATGATGGATTTTCTTAAGAAAAGGGTTCGATGACGAGGCCGTGCGCTCGTGGAGCAGTCGCCGCGACAGTGCCTGCACCATGCCGCCATCGTCCAGCTTGAAAAGCACGTGGCACTCGACGTTCGCAGCCACGCAGTACACGAGCACGTCCGAGTCCTCGGTGACGATCGCGCTCGCAAGTCCGCTCTTGCACATCCACACCATTTGTGCGTCAGCTTCATACGGTGCGACGACAAATTTGATGTTTGCCTGTCGCAACGCTCGCATGACCGAGTTGACGACGTCGGGCGTGATGGACACGGCCTTTTGGAAGTGCGCGTACGCCTTGGAGATCTCGTCCTGCCGGGCCGCACCCTGAGGAAGCCGCTTGGCGTCGGCCATGCTTTGGAACGCCAGCTCGCGGTTTTCTTTCTTGGTATCGCTGCGCTTCGAGTGCGTCATTGCCTGCATGGAAGAGGGAGGGGGAAATGAATGAGAGGCAATCGGGGGATTTCTGCCTCGAAAGAAAATGACGCACTTTGAGTGGGAGACGATCGCCGTCAAACACGAGAATGACATCGGCGATGCCGCAACTGCGAAGCAAATCGACTTTGCGCAGCATGTATCGTACGTACGCATCCGTCTCTTTGCCGGTTGCCAGTTCATACGCACAGCCGTAGCATCTACACCAAGGGGCGACGATCAGTTAGAAAACCCAGTACCGCGGCAGCTACAGGACACCTCTAAACGTACGCTTTGTGGAGCCAGGAGAACGCATCGACGACGACTGTTTGGCCACTGTAGCGGCGCAAGTGCGTCTCCAGAACGGCCTCCTTGAGCTGGCGAAGCAGGCCGTCGACCCCCATTTTCCACGGCAACCTCCGGAAATGGCAACACTTCGATCTTCCCGCCAATACAGTATACACTATACACCCAAAGTATACTTCCTTTTTAAAAAAACCAGTTCTCAACCGGTATGATGATGCGATTGGCGTCATCACTGAACTGAGATGGTGACGCAGCTGCGTCGACTCGGAGGACGGCACATGCGTCATTCGGCCTTTGCCATCATCCTGAGTCTGATGCGGCCACTCCCCGCTTCTTTGACTCCACCGCAACCGCGCACGGCCCGACTGTATACAGGTAGCCCCTCCTCGCCGTGTCCATTCTGTGCGCCAGAGGCGAAGCAATAGTGTTTACATCTCGGCGCTGTGGCAGTCTCACTGTGCTGGTGCTTCTCCCCGGCCTCGAGCCTTTCTTCCCGCTCCCTCTCTACACGGTACTGTACCGTCGACCAGCGCAGTTTCACGCAGAGTCTCACCGGAGGGGAACGACGTCGACAATCCAAAGGATTAGAAGAAAACAGCAGACTGCTCTCCCCCCCGACGCGCGCGGCACCAATCTCATCGGATTCAGCGCCTCCGATTTGCTCGACTGGTCGACTTCGTTAACTCGTCGCGATGCAAAACCCGAGTTATACGACGGCCGCGCCCTACAGCAGCGGCTATGGGAATGGCAGCGACGCCGACGGCGATCTGCCCACGTCGCTGCCGACGTATGCGCCGCCCAACCCGCAGCAGCACTTGGGAGGCATGAACATGCCGTTTGCGTTCAACAACCCCATGCCCATGATGGGCTCCAAGCCCGACGAGCTCCACGCGCAATTTGCGACCACCAGCATCTCGAGCGGCCGCGAGTCCATGCCGAGCTCGAAGCGCCAGGCGCCGCAGGGACAGTGGAAGACGCCGCCGCATTTCGTGTTCGCCGCGAATCCCAGTGCACCCAACCCTCCGGTCGGACCGACCTCTTCGACGATGGCCATGGGTGGAGACAATGGCGGGGTCGCCCCCAGTCGGCCAAAGACATCGGGCTCGCAGGCAAGCCGCAGTCGGGGCAGCCAGCCCAGTCCATCGACCGGCATGCGCAGTATGACGTTCGCTGATTCGTCACCCATGACGTCCGCACAGGCCGCCTATGCCGCGAGCAACGCCAACTACAACAGCTCGGGTGACGAGAAGAAATCGACACCGCCGACCGAGATTGCCGGTATCTCGGCCGCGCAGTTTGCAGCCAGCACTGGTGGGCTCACCATGGACGCGACGCTGCTCGCGCGCGTGAGCGGCACGGACCCGTCGCTCGTGGACTCGGAACAAATTCGGCAGATTATGCAGACTCCGGATTTGCTGTCGATCTACCAGAAACTGCAAGAAGAAGATGATCGCCGCCAGCGGCGCCTGGAACGGAACCGCGCGTCGGCGCGCGTGCGCCGAGAGAAGAAGAAGAGCATGGTCGAGACGTACGAGGGCGAAGTATCAAAGCTCGAGAACTCGCTGAATCTACTCAAGAACCATGCGTTCGGAGCTGGCCACCCGCAAGATCTCCAGAGCGCACTGGGTACGTTCGATCATTCTCAGTTATGTGGGTTACTTCGGTCTCTTATATTCTATCTGTCTTTGGCGTACTACAGACTACAATGGGGGCGAGCATTTGCGTCACGCGACCATGTCCAAGGACGCCAAGACGGAGTTGCTGGGCCGCATCCTCGGCCAGCACCTGCAAAACACCACAGCTGTGAGTTTCCCTTTCTGTGACGACCACAGTATTATGGGAACTTGTTTCTCATGGGCGAGCACTTGTTCTCATAGGTCCGGAAAGCGAACATTGAGAATCAAGTCTTGATCGCAGCAGCCTCGGAGAACTCGGAGCTGTTCAATACGCTTCGCATGCAACTGCGGTTAACGGATGAGCAATGTCGGCAACTCCAGAGTATCGCGCACCACACGCGCGAGGAGACGCGTAAACTCGACGCGATCGCCAAGTGCTTCTCGGCACTGCGGGTTCACGACTGGCTATACTTTCCGGGGATTGAGGTACGTTGTTTCGGGTATTCTCTCTCGGCAAGCGAGTCTCTTTATCTGACAGCTTGTTTCTGGTTGACCTTTTTGCAGAGCTTGTTGCATCACACTCGCAACACGATGACCTCGCAGCAGTTCCAGCGGTTCCTCACATGGACTGCCGAAAACGGAGACGTCATCGAGCAGCTGCCCACGATGGCCTCGGCATCCGGGAATGACGGGGACGGTCATCTGGAGTTTGCTTTCTCCGAGGACTAGTCTTGTCGTATACGGCGTAGTACTATCAGGGAAGAAGACGCGCGCTGCTGTCCCCTGCGTGAGGTGTCCCCACCCACCCGCTCATCATTGTATCTGTTCCGTATGACGTGAATGCACACTGCAAAGTACGAAATTACCATAACGCGTATATACTCTTGGCCGGCTGTACGGGGCCCAGGCATCTATCCAATGGGCAAAGATCTTCTTACATTTCCAAGAAGTTCTTGATCATCGTCATGCCGTTCTCCGTGAGAATGCTTTCGGGGTGGAACTGCACGCCCTCGATCTTGTACTTCTTGTGCCGCACACCCATGATCATGTCGCTGCCCTTGAGCGTTGCCGTGACCTCGAGCTCCTCGGGAAGCGTCTCGGGGAGCCCCACGAGCGAGTGGTATCGAATGGCCTGGAACTCCTGGGGCATGTCCTTGAAGAAGCCCTTGCCATCGCTCACCATTGTCGAGGCCTTGCCGTGCATGATCTCGCCAGCGTGGTCGACCGTTCCACCAAAGACTTCAAAGATCGCCTGGTGGCCGAGGCACACACCAGCGATCGGGATCTTGCCAGCAAACGTGCGAATCACATCGAGCGTGATGCCGGCGTCCTTTGGGTACCCCGGCCCAGGCGAGATCAAGATGCGGTCAATATCCATGGCCGCGATTTCCTCGAGCGTCACCTTGTCATTGCGGCGTACATCCACCTCAGCGCCGAGCTGCGCCATATACTATCACAGGCGCAAACCCTCGATAAGAATCCATCACCAATCGAGCTGGTCGTCGTAGCTGCTCGCTCACCTGGTAGAGATTGTACGTGAACGAGTCGTAGTTGTCGATCAAAAGCACCTTCGTCTGGACCATCGTGGCTCTTGGTTATTCTTTGTCTGTCGACGTGGAAGATGGCGATGCGGTGGCGCAGGGAATCGACGTGCCTCGATGATGGGTGCGGGTTCGGCGCACTTTCTTGTGAATCAAATGGTCATCGCCATTGTTGACATCGTGCCGCTCAGGTTGCGCAAGCCACCAGCTCAGATACTCCCTCTCTTTTGTGACGGTTACAGGTATGGTTACTGTCACTGTTTGGAGATATGTTTGTGCCCGTACCTATATGAAGAGAATAACGGCACGTCAGATCGAACTTAGTGAGTAGCGCACTTAACGCACCTTCTTCTGAGACCTTCAAGACACGCTGGGAGACAAGCGCCACCATGAGGGTGAGGATGACGATGGGGGGTTAATGCGGCGCACTGCCCCCCTCGTAGACCCACAGACAGTACCCATGGCGCTCTTGGCACGGAAGAATGCTCATCTATGATTCTGTCTCTTGTGCTGCGGCGCGTAGCTCCCCGCGACGATCGGACTGATCTTCCTGCTGATTTTCCTGTGGATTGTCGGTGCGATTTTCTCCCCACCGGATGAGCCGGCCGGTATCCTCGCCATGTCCGTCGCAGAGTACGTTCTTTCGTGCTGCCATGCCCAGAGAGTGATAGTAGGGGTACTGAATACTGTCTCATCCGTTCTGCAGCGTCATCTTGGAGCACATCCGTCCGTGGGTCTATCTCACCGCCGGCTTCTACCACCCACATCTCCTTCAGGTATTGACTGTTGCAAGCATATTCAAGGACCTCCAACTCGTCTAATCTTGTTTCCACCAGCTCGTCGTCGTCTTGCCCATCGTATTCGGCCTCGCAAAGCGCGTGGAACCAGATCTCGGTGCACTGAGCCTCATGAAACTGCTCGTTTTCGTCAACGCCGTCGCGAGTCTCGTCATCTTTGTGGAGCTCTTTAGCCTCTACATTATCTTCCGCAACCCCGTTTATCTGTGCGTGCATCCTGTAGCTTCTGCTCTGCTTCTTGCACTGGTGACTCTGGTGGCTGATCTGGGGGTTTGCTGAGTGTAGGAAGACAGGCCTGTCGGGCTTTGCCGGTGGCATTACGGCGCTGCTGGTCGCCTTTATGAAGCCCCACCCCCACGCCACGGCACCCATTTTGCCAGCGCTCAAGCTCCGTGTACGTACCCATTTCATGGTCGACTTGTGGGAGCTGCGAACGACTCATGGTTTACTCTATATCCACTGTAGTTTTACCCGCTCGTCGCATCACTCTTCTTCTCAGTGTGTACACTGGTCGCCATGGGGACTTCGTCGGTGCCGCTGCGCGTCGCATTGATTGGTGCCGGCCCTTACTCGGTGCTGGGCGGGTACTTTGGTTGGTACTATTTGCGCTTCCTGAACAAGAACCTCGACCAAACTGTGGGCGACGTGTCGGACGACTTTGCCTTCGTCGTTCTGCTGCCAGATTTTTGCCGGTATGTTGTGCAAACCAGAATGCAACACTCGATGGTGAACATTGGGGCTGAGCCCATGCTCATGGTGTTGTTGTCGTCTTATATGTAGGCCGGTGTTCGGTCCGTTTGCCAACTTCTGTTTCAACGTGGTCAAACTCTGTGGCTACTTTAAGAACCGCTCAGCCAAGGCGGCGCCTGCACTGCCCATTGTAAAGGTGCGTGAAATTAATCTCATGGTTACGAACGCTGGCTCTCACCTCCTTCGTGTACCCTGCAAACGTAGAACGTTCCGGAAGATCCGATCGCCGAGCGACGAAAGTGAGTGCACAGTTGGTTGCTGTGGAGCATGCGTGGTATTGTGAGCTGACCATGCGTTGTTGATCTCGTCTCGTGTCAGGGCACGAGCCATGAAGGCTCTCGATGAAAAGCTCGCCAAGCTCGCCAGTGCGCAGGGTGGTGTTCCGCGTAGTGTTGGTCCCGACTTGGACGACGACGAGATGTAGTCATGCGGGCTTCGTTTCGAGCCAGTCTCTGCAATACAACGAGCGAGTCAAAGTGGCCAACGAATACTGCTGTATTTGTTTGTGGCGATGGAAACAGATCACAGCGCTCGCTGAGACTGCCGCCCTTGCTGTGCCTTGGCCCTCTCGGCGTAGTATCCGTTGTAATCCAGTCGAGTGCAGAGGTTCGACAGGTGGGCATCGCGCTATGGGCATCACAAAATCGAGTCTCTGAGTGACACGAGTTCCAAAAGATTCTATAACGATGTGCAAACAAACCTGCAGATTGGAGCGACGCATGAGTTGGCTCATGAAGTCAGCAAAGTGCGAGTCGAACTTAATCTGGAGATCCAGAGTCCTCCGCCGAAAGCTATTGGTCGTTTCCCCTTCGTTGATAACGGTGATCGAGTGGCGGATCTCGTCGGAAATATTCTTGATGCGCTGTTTTCGCAAATCCGCATACGATGACTCTCGCCGCTTGAGCGTCGTCTTCTTCTTCCCAAGCGTCTTGTTGAACTTCGACATGGCCGCTTCGGCTGCCTCCTGGGCACGCTTCTCGGCCCGTCGATCTCGCTCGCGCTCACGTTCGGCCTTGATGGTTTCTTCATCCAGCACATGCGGACCCGTGAGATGCTCGACTTCATCCACTAGCGCTACGCAGTGGTTCATCAGCGTGTAGATCATGCGGAGCAGCCCTGGGTCCGACAACAGACACTCCTTCAAACACATGTCAAGGAACGCGCCGTGATGCTCGATGATGTCGTCAACGGTCTGCACGTCCGCGAGTTGGCGTTGGAAGGCGTGCCAGCGCGGAGAGATGACTTCGACCATCATGTAGTAGAGCAGGTTCTGCTGGAAGTGGAGCATGCGTTGCCGTAGCTGGAACGAGCTGCTCATTTCATTGCGGATCGAAAACTCCTTGATGGCTTGGTGGTTGAGCCATGCGTCACCGAGACGTTTCTCAATGTACTTGCAGTAGAAGAGGTGCCGAAACAGCATTTGGTACTTGGACAGCGCATAGCACGAGACCACGAGCGATATGGGCCACGGTACAGTAAACTCAAGTGCAAATGCTTCGATCACTCGAAACCCTACCAAGCAATATCCAAGTTAAAAAGGCCATTTCATGAATCAAATCATAATCAGGGATAGAAAGGCAACGTACCGATAGTATCAGCGAGGCTTGTCGGGTGGGGAGACGCCGTGGCCGCTTCGTTGGTACCCTTGAGTGCGCGCTGGTGAATGTCTTCCAGCTTGCTGAGGAGCCCAACCGCCATCAGCGTGCAGGTCAAATCGTCTCGATACACATCGTTCATGCAAGTGGATGTCTGCAACGACATGTGGAGCAACGACTCCAAGCGAGACGAACCCACACGCTTGGCTTCCATTTTCATCTCGCCATCGGCCGCATCCAAAAAATCGACAAACAGGTCGCCTTGGTCCATGAGAAAATAGTGCTTGAGTGATCCAAGCCGTCCCGCGAGATCATGCTCCACCACAAGCAACTGGATTAGCGTGCGACTCGCGTATGAATGCGCGCGGTCAATGAGTTCTTCATAGGTCGCTTCCGCCTCCGAGTACTGAATGGGTCCAGCAAAGGGACACACCACCTGGCGACTGCATGTGCGGAAAATGTTGAGGTACTTTCCAGTGGCGAGCAGCTTCGTGGCCACGCGCGAGAGAAACGTTGGCACTTGCGACTGGCGAAGCGTGAATCGATGCTCCCAGTATTTCGAGTATTCATCCGTGGCAACACTCTCATGGGACAAGGCAGAATTACCGCGTACCATGAATTCGTCGTATGGATCAACCAGCTCGCCGTGGTACATCCAACTCTCGACCATCTTGAGGTAGGGCACGCTCGCGCGCTCCAGCAGAAACGAGAAGATTTGTCGGGCTTTGGCATCTCCGCCCAGCGACGCTTTGATCCGCTGGATCTCAGAGAGCAGCGCACCTCCACCCGACGTGCCTCGACAGGCATCGCATAGCTTGCTCAGCATTTCCATTGTCCGCACACTGGGTTGCAGGTAGTACCACATTTGCTGCAGCGTAAGCGGGTCCGTGGCAGCATTCATCTGGTGTTCCAACTGGGCAACGACGATTGTGTACTCCTTCAGCAGTGCTTTCAGCGCCGCACAGAATGCGTGGTTGACTTGGCCATGCTCGTACCGTGAATACTGCTCCACGTATAGCGACAATTTCAAGTAGAACTCGCCCAACGGGAAACACCGCGCCACCAAGGTGGAGATGGACGGATCCATACCGTACTGTGGAAGCACAAATTTGAACACTTGATGCATCGTGGAAGTCGATGACACGGTCTCGGTCACTTGAAGTTTAATGTATCGGCCTTCGACACCCACCAGCGTGAAGAGCAAGTCGTCCACCATGATACTCTCCTGTACCGACGGTGGAAACGACGACAACGGGGGCAAGTTGAGATCGCCCTGGTCGGTCTGACGTCTCGCATCGCGGTGCAGCAGCGCCTGGCCCGTCAGGTACTCGCGCTCTCGGTTCCACGACGGGTCATAGGGAATGTTGGTCTTGGTCACTTCCCATTGCTGGAACAACGAGTCGTTTGCAGTGTTTGCACTTGCTCGTTCGTGCTCGGTCTCCAATGTCAGCGTGTATGTGGCCTCGTACTTGTCCCGTCGCACCGAAAGCAATCGATCGCCTGTCGCCATGCGAAGCATGACCTTGTCGTTCGTCGTGAGCGCTCGCTCTTGCTCCCAAAGAATGCGGGATGCGACCTGCCGGGACGCAGTATCAGCCGCATTCGCACTTGAGGTGCGCGATGGGTCTAGCGATCCAATCGAGTCCGAGAATAGTCGAATATCGTCTCGCTTATCTGCAGGCACCTTGGGGTTGATGAGTCGGAATTTTTCAGTGCTAGTGATAACCGGTGCACGCTTAAGCTTGACGTCATTCTTGGCCGGATCAACAGACAAGAAGTGGTGAAACCCATCGCCATCGACGCACTGCACCACGACCGTGTCTGTGAAGTGGACTTCGCCCCTGTCCGAGCGGTTGTTGGCGTTCTGAAGCATGAAAATCTGGGCTTGGTCGTCACCCAAGCCCGTCCCTTGAAGATCGAGTTCCCATACCGAGTTGGTGTTGCTCGCGGTCGATGTAGACGAGCTGCGACGCGTCGACGCCATACTCTCGGCAGCTTTCTTGGCCTTTGGGTTGGCGTTAATAACGCGAAGACTTTGATGGTTGTTGAGACGGATACGAATGGGCGTGTGGTAATAGATCTCAGCGCCACAGCCTGACCGGTCGGCCAGTTCCTCGGTGGCCATCGTCGACAGGGACATCCCTGAGTACGCCGAAGAGGCCATCCCCGATGGGGTGCTGCCGTAGCGCTGCTGGTGCTGGTGCAAGGTGGTGCGACTGGCGAAACTTGACTCCAGCGCACTTGCCCCGCTTCCCGTCGACGAAGCGTACTGGAACTGCGTGCTGCCGCTGGGTAAAGCGGACGTCACACTGCTTCCCCTCGTCGACAAGTTGGCACGCGAACTCGCCATGGCAGCTTTGTCATCGTACGAAGTCTTGGTATTCCCGAGTGAGTTGAGCGTGTGCAGAAGCGCCTTGTGCGGCGACAGCGGCGTGCCATCGGCGTTGGTGGGCGTGGCCGCCGCTTTGCCACCGGCAGCACCTGCACCAGTGACGATCGGCGGTGGCCGTGGTATCGCGCCTGTGTGGATGCCAGCCTTCAATAGCTCGGCGCGCGACTCGGGGGTTAGTGGATCCACTCCCCCGAAAGCGGATGGCGTGCCCGAGTATGTAAAGCCTAGCCAGATTGCACTCCAAGTGGTCAACACCGTTGGGGATGGTTTCCCCAGCATCATTCAGACCGTAAAAAGACGCACCGGTGGAACCGCTCACGCTTGTCGCGGGTGTGGCTAACAGGCGCCGCTCCTCCTCCGTCGTGATGCCGTACATGCCGCTGCTGCCGCCGTAACGCGACGTGGCGCGCGGCGTCTCGTGTGGATCCATCTTGCCTGCCACTCGCCGTTTGCAGTCCAAAAAGAAGGGCGGGAAGCCCGATTTCGCCTAAATTGGCATAATAGATGCAATTAGTTTCGATTACTACGGATCTAGACAGATGCAAAGCGAGAGTAAAATACCGCCTAATCCGTAGTTTACGCGCGTAGAAACACGTTTACGTTGCGGCCGGACCATTGGCCCAAAATCGGGTACGTCACTTTATCGAGGGTTTTCCTATTGTCACTATGGCGCCATACACACCACCAGTCACGTGAGGTGAGCGGTGCCGCTTCCATTGGATTGTCCCGCATTATCCCACAAAGCGTCACCCGCGCGCGGATCGACGAGTCTTCGGACCGGCGACTCTCCAAGACCCTCGCTCTCTGCCTCTCGATCGCACAGCCATGTTCCGTCAGCTCCTGGGCCGCACGCGTCCGCTGACGACCACCGCCGCGGCGCTTGGCTGCTTGGCCACGGGGCTCGCGGTCGGCAACCAGTCGAACCGCCCAGCATTCCTCGAGGAGAACGTGCTGCCGCGCCCGGCGCCCGTGCGTAAGCAGCCCAAGATCAACGGTCTCAAGATTTTCAGCGGCAATGCCAACAAGGACCTCGCTACCAATGTCGCAGACCTCGTGGGCGTCCCGCTCGGCAAGATCACGGTCGAGCGCTTTGCCGATGGCGAAGTCAATGTCATGGTCCACGAGAACGTACGTGGCAAGGACGTGTACATTGTCCAGCCGACGTGTGTGCCCGTGAATGAGAACCTCATGGAGCTGCTGCTCATGGTGAGCACGATGCGCCGTGCGTCGGCGCGTCGCATCACCGCCGTCATCCCGTACTATGGGTACGCGCGTCAGGACCGTAAAATGGCCGCGCGTGTGCCCATCTCGGCGGCCGATGTTGCGCGGCTGCTCGAGGCCATGGGTGTGGACCGCGTCATCGCCGTGGACTTGCACTGTGGCCAGATCCAGGGCTTTTTCGGACCGCGCGTGCCCGTCGATAACTTGGACGGTGGCCTTGTGGGCGTGACGTACTTTGGGACCCACGAACTCGTGAACCCGGTCATTGTGTCTCCGGATGCCGGCGGTGTCGCACGCGCCAAGAAGTTCCGCGAATGGCTCGTGAGCAAGCATGGGCTGCCCAACACGGGCTTGGCGATGATCATCAAGCAGCGCATCAAGGCGAACGAGATTGATCGCATGGATCTGGTCGGTAACGTCGAAGGCTCTGACTGCATCATCGTCGACGACATGATCGACACGGCCGGTACGCTGTGCAAGGCCGCGCAGCACCTGGTCGACCACGGCGCGCGCAACGTGTACGCGTTTGCCTCGCACGGGCTGTTTAACGGAGCCGCGAGCGAGCGTATCAAGAAGTCGGCGTTGAAAGAAGTCGTGGTCGTCAACACGACGCCACTGCCCGAGAGCTGCATCGGTAACGACAAGATCGTGCAGCTCGACATTGCGCCGCTCGTGGCGCAGGCAATCACCAACATCCACGGCAAGAAGTCGGTCTCGATGCTCTTCCACTAGACAACGCGGATACCTTGATATCAGGCGTGAAGCGAAACTCTCTTGCACCTTCGTGACAACGAAATCAACCAAGCCACACCTTTTGTTTCCACCGAGGCTGCGTCTGCTTCTCATTTCCATATAGCTTACGGCAAGGTGCCCATTGGTGTGTACAGTATGCGCTGTGGCAATCGTGCAAGCGCCTCGCCTTCGTCTTCCGATACGGAAAGATTCCAATTGAGCTGCCTGGATCCAGTCAACGTCTTCAACTTGGCGCTGAATCCATCTGTGTGGTACACTGTACCACTCGATCCTGAAGGGACACATGTATTTGGTGTGGACCACACTGCGCATCCATCCATGATTGCCAGAAGGAAGAACGACGAAGAGCGGCGGTGAAAGGAAACACGGTGACCCCGCGCGATTCTTGCGGACGAGCTCAGGAGCGAGCGCAAGCACTGGTGGCTCTGAGAGTATTGGTATCATATAGGCCATCCTCGTGCGGACGTGTTGACCTCTTTTGAGCCTCACAGTGACCATGGCGGCATCACGGAGACCCAGAAGCCGTGCCCAAGTCGACTCCACACAGCGGCGCTGGTCTTTCGGTCTGCAAACACTTGTCCATTGTACAGCAGTGATCTCTTTTCTGTGTATCCTACTGGCCGAGAACGTCGAGAGCAAGCTCCTCTCTGTGCTTGTGCAGCCCATCTCGTCGATCGCCGGCGAGCCGCTGCAGCTTCAACCTGTCGTCGCTCTCACGGACGACGATGGCAACATCCTCACGACGGTCAGCGAAGGCACCGTGCGCGCGCAAATTGGCTCGTCTCCTTCACGCTTTGCAACGGTCGAGCCCATGGGCAACGTGGCGACGTTTGTGAATGGCATCGCGCGGTTCAGCGACTTGTACATCAACCTCGTGGGCGTTGGCTACACGATCCGACTGTACTCGCTCTTTCACGGCGTGCGCACCGAGACGGCGTCGTTTGACATTGTAGTGGGGGAACCCTATAAGCTCGCGATCATCGCCGATATCAGTACAGCGTTTGGTGGCACGCCGTTCCGTCCACAGCCTGCCGCCGCGGTCGTGGACAAAGGCGGCAACCCGGTCACCACACTCAACAGCGGCAAGGTTACGCTCAAGATTCTGAAGAACCCTGCGGGCGGACATCTTTTGCCAGCAAGCAGCCTAACTGCCAGTATCTATGGCGGCGTCGCGCGGTTCTTGAGTTTGTATATCGACGTTGCCGGGTCGCCGTATTACCTGCAGTACACGACCGATCTCGTGCTGCTCGGGGGATCGACTGTCGACACGAATCCGTTCACAGTCGCTGCGGGTGTCTGCAACAACCTCGTACTCATGACCATGCCCACGGAATCGATTGGCGGCAAGGCATTTGGTATCCAGCCCGTGGTCAAGCTGATTGACGCCGGTGGCAACACGTTGGAAGCCGACAGTACGAGTTTCGTCAAAGTCTCGATCGCATCGAACCCATCGGCCGGCATTCTCTCTCCGAGCGAGCTGTTGCGCGCCCCGGTGCGCGAAGGCGTTGCGATCTTTCGGAGTCTCCGTATTGACAAGGCCGGCAACGACTATACACTGCTCTTCTCGTTGTATACCAAGAACTCCTCGCGCGAGGTCTGGACGAAAGTGGCCATTGAGCAGCTCTCAAATCCATTCAACGTCGTCATTGGACGCGCCGTGAATTTGTACCTCCGCCAGAACATCTCAGACGGCGTACTGGACGGGCAGCCGAATGAGATCCAGCCCATGCTCGAGCTGCGGGACTCGGGTGGGAACATTGTCTCGTCGCTGGTGACGGGGAGTGTCTTTGCGTCCGTAGTTCCGAGTGCTGCCATTGCGTCCAGCATTATCGTCGACACATCGGCGGCACCACAGGTCACAGTTGTGGAAGTCGTGGCGCTGCCTACGCCAGGCTATCTCCCTCCGTATGGAGTGGGCATGTTGCTGTCGTTCCAAGTCACTTTCTCCGACGAGGTCATTGCCTCGGGTCTGCCCACACTCACGCTGGCATCATCGACGACTGGCGGCCCGAATGGCGTCGCAGAATGCTACTCCGTCAATGTGTGGTCAACCAAACTCGTGTTCCAGTACTACGTGAAAGCGACCGATGCCGCGACGGACATGGACTACGTCTCGACGACAGCATTGAGTCTTAACTCCGGCAGCATTTTGGATCGAAATGGCCGCACGCCAACGTTAACGTTGCCCACGCCAGCGTCTCCTCGGTCGCTGTCCGGTATGAGCGATGTTGCCATCGACACAACGCCACCAGTAATTGTGTCGGTCTCGTGTCTATCGCCTGGCGATGGCGAATATGGCGCCGGGGAAGAGATTGAGATCCGCGTTCTGTACTCGACGCCCGTGACCGTTTACGGAAGCCCCATCCTTCCAGTCTCGCTTGCGGCCATCGGTAACAATGCACTCCGAAGAGATGCAGCTTTTGTACGTGGGAACAACACCGACGTGCTCGTGTTTCGATACGTCGTGGAAAACGGCGACGCCACGGGCACGTCTGTTTTGGATGTTAGATCCAATATCATCCTCGCGACGGGCATGTACATCAAGCGATTCTCAACTAGACCGACTACGGATGTCGTGGCCACAATGGTGGTCGCTCCAAAGAACCTCGGCACGATAAACACGATCACAATTGACACGGCGATACCTATCATTGACCCGAGCAAAGGCGTCACTGGTGGCTCGGGGGATGGCGTCTACACTCCGGGAGATAACGTCGATGTAGTCGTGACATTCACCAAGCCCGTTCGTGTGGTGGGCTTCCCTCGACTATACCTCGAGACTGGAAGCATCAAGCGGCCGGCAGGATACAAAACGGGCGATGGCACCAAGAACCTTGTGTTTACGTACGCGGTCGCGGCGTACGACTCGCACAGCGCGACGGGTAACGCGTTTCTTAACTATCGCGACGATAATGCCCTCGATTTAAACGGCGCAACCATCAAGCGGCTGCTCAAAAGTGGATCTGCCTCGGCTGACGCCGACGTATCGCTTGCGGCCATTACGCTTGCTCAGAAAGCACTAAGCGATACCAGCATGATTCGGCTTGACGCGTTTGCGGCGACAGTCACAGCCATTTCGATCGTCGACCCTGCACCTGGAACAGTCGTGAAACGCATGGATGTCGTCACAATCTCGATCAGTTTCTCGACGCGCGTGACCGTGGACTTGACCGGTGGTGTGCCATCCTTGGCTCTTTCCGTGGGAGACTATAATCGCCAAGCCGTGTATGTGTCGGGCACCAATTCACTGGCGTTGCTGTTTAAGTACACAGTCCAGCTTGGTGACCGTGCACCGCTGGGCCTGGACTACCGAGACACCATGTCGCTCAGGCTGAATGGTGGAAAGATCCGTAAGACGTCGGTGAATCCAGTCATGGACGCGGACGTGACGCTCGCGGCGCCGGCGTTGCTGCTGGCGAATCCCCCTGTCATTGTTGACCAAACCGTTGGCTTTCTCACCAAGGTGCTCAGCCTGACCGCTGACGTCGCCTCGGGCGAGTACGGCACGAACCAAATCATTTCGTTTTCGGTCACGTTCTCGGACGAAGTCGCCGTGGACAATCAGCCGATACTCAAGCTGAACAGTGGCGTCTCGGTGCCCTACATCAGCGGCGCCGCGACGCACACCCTTTTGTTTATGCACATTGTGCACGCCGGTGAGTCTGCAGTCCAGCTCAACAAGCTCGATGACGCCTCGCTAGTGTGTGACCTCCCGGCGTGCTCGATCATGAACTACAATGGCGAACAAGCGGATCTATCTCTAGCAGGCATCAGCTTGGTGCCCGCCAATATCGTCATCAACACCGACGCGCCCGAGGTTACAGCCGTGTACGCGATCACACCAGCCTCTGTGATCAACGGCGGCTCATTCGTCGTTGGTGACGTTATCGACATCATTGTCAAGATGAGCCATGACGTGTTCATTGACCCACCGACTAGCGCCTACCCCGAGAAGGCGCCGTTGCTGATTCTGAACACGACACCGATCGGTCGGGCCGTGCTCTGCATTGGCTTCTACAAAGACGACCAAAGCTTGCTCCATTTTCAGTACACAGTACAAGAAGGGGACGTGCAAGATGACCTCACGTACGTGAACCACGACGCACTCACGCTCAACAACGGCCAGTGCGCAATCAAGCGGTTCTCGACCACGCCCACCACGGACGCCATTCTGACATTACCCGACCCGACACCTCTGGGCAAGCCGCTCAACCTTGGTGTGCTTAATATCGATACACGCAAAGTTCCGTCCGTGCTCAGCGTCACGTCCACGGCACCGGACGGTTCCTACCGCTGCGGCGACGTGATCCACCTCGTGGTTTCGTTTTCCCAGCACGTGGTCGTCATCGGCTCGCCGTTTGTATGGCTCGATCTTGGCGCGAACTCGCGCAAGGCCATTTACATCCAGGGCAGTGGCGCGACCACACTCACGTTTCGGTATGTCGTACAAGAAGACGACTATACCGTGGACCTCGAGTACATTGACCACCACTCGCTGGATGCCAGCGCCGCGAGTGATTCGATTCTCCACGCGTCCACGCACCCCACGACGCTCGCGAATCTTGATTTGCCATATCCGCGCACGCAAAATTCGCTGAGCTTCAACAAGCAGCTGATGATCAATGGGCGCAAGCCGAGGATCACCTCGGTGCGGTTCTTGAGCACGGACGGCGTCTACGGGTACAACGACAAAGTCATTTTGGAGCTCGCGTTTGACGCCTGCGTCGTCGTGGTCCCGGCGGCAGGAACTGGCAAAGTGCCGCAAATGAAGTTTCAGCCAAGCCAGGTCGATGCGCTGGCCACGATTATTCGCTACGGTCCGTACGTAAGTGGCTCACCCGGTACGAAATTACGGTTTGAGTATACGATCCAAACGGGGGACACGTCCAGAGATCTCGATTATGCCGATGCCGGTTCCGTCGTTCTGAATGGCGCCAAGATCCTCACGTGCACGGTCAACATGGTCAACGTACCCCCAGTGCAGCCGGTCGACACGCATCTGAATCCTCCGGGTGGCAGCCTGCTTGGCGAAACGGCCAAGCCCATTACGTTTGGCAAAGTCGTGTTCACAGATCTGCTGGTCAATCGACTCGGCTTCGACTATGAGATTTTGTACCAAACGACCATCGGGGACGTGACGCTTGTGACCAAGAACCATTTCGACGTGCTGTATTCGGCTTCGTTCGGTCTCCGCTCGACGCCATACGCAGCTGGAGACTCGCTGGGGAGCAGTGTTGATGTGGACGGGGACACGCTCGTTATGGGCGCACCTAGTGCAAAAGAACCCATCTCGGCCGTGCAGATCATCACGCTGCTGGGGGACGCGACCTCGTATGTTGATGAAATCCAAGTGATTCAAACGGTTGCAACCCAGCGACCAGCCATCCAGGAGCTAACAACCAGCGCCGCGCCTGGTGAGACCGTCGGAGGCTGGTTCTTCCTCAAGCTTGGTAGCATCGGCCCGACACGGCGGCTCTATTACAACTTCGACGAGACGCAACTGCGGGTCGCGCTAGAACTGGATCTGGGTTTTGGCCAAAACACAATCCGCGTGGCGCGCAAGGAGAATACGTTCTGTGCGTGCTCAAGCGCGTACGTCTGGTCCATTACGTTTCTCTACATGGAAGGGCCTTTGCCAGCGCTCACCACGATCAGTGCACTGACCGGTCAGCAGGCCACAGTCGGAGACGGCCGTGGCGCGTTGCAGGCACGCATCGTGGTAGAGTCGACCGCGATCACGGGATTCTTCACGCTGCAACTGAACGGACGCATCACGCGCAACATCAAGTACAACGTCGCTGAGCTCGAGCTGCAGACCATTCTCACACAAGACCTGAGCCTTGCCATAGCCGGTGTCACGCGGTCGCTGCCGAGTCGTGTTCAGGGGTACGCGTGGAGCGTGACATTCACCGCGAGCGATCAGCTGTATGACGTCCCTGAACTCATCTCACAAAGCGTCGGGCTTCAAGGATTCGAAGCCAAATGTGTCGTGCGCACTGAACGCCAGGGTCAGGGCCGCGTGTCAGGGGCCTTTCGACTGCGTTATCGAAACGACATATTCCCCAACGACGAGACGGAGGATATACCAGCGTCCGCCAGTGATCTTGCATTGGAGAGTGCACTGGAAAAGCTGGTTTCCATCATCGACATCCGCGTCGAGCGTTCCACCGCCATGAACAAATACGGCGGATACTCGTGGACGATCACGTTCATTAAAGTGAATACTAAGAACGACTATGGTCCGGTCGTCGACACGTCGGGAAATTTACCGGCGCTGGTCGCCATCACGACCGCCACCGTCAACGGCAAGCCCAACACACCTATCCTCAAGGGCACGAACGCTCGCTTGGAAGTGCAAGTCGGCGGGTACGAGTTACCACCGCTGACTGCGGGCAAGACCCACTGGGGCCTACCGGGCGACGACGCCGGTTTTGCAGCCGTGTTTGTGCGGGCCGAAAACGACTGGAAGCAGCAGGGGAGCACGCTCACAGGAAGGGACACGCGGTCCGGCGATCGTTTTGGCACGAGCGTGAGTTTGAAAGCCGATCAACTATTTGTCGGCGCTCCATCGGCTACCATTTTCGGCGATTACGAGATTCAGAACTTGCTGTGCGACGCCGACAACGGATTTTTCCGATTGATTTACAGGGGCAAGAAATCGGACGCGATTCCGTTCAACGCCGACAAGCTGCTGCTCCGCACAGCCATCGTCAATGTGATGAGCGTGCAGTTTTCGGACGTAGAGATCACGACAACGTTTACGAGCGTCTGCAGCGCCGGCAACACGAACGAAATCTCCATGGTGCTGCGCAACGGAGACCATGGTGACCCATCCGGTAATATTCTGGATCTCGCTGTCGACGGATCATCACTCGCCAAGGCGAATGGACTCTTGCCAGCAAGTATTGAAGTGCGAGAGTATCGAGCGGGTACGTTCCGAAGCGATGGCGTGAATGCCAAAGGACTCCAGGTTGGCGCGGCGTATCTGTTTAAGCGAGACACCACCGCGAAAACATGGGCCCAGCAGGTCAAGCTCTCGCCTCCGCCACTGCAGCTCTTTGATGTGCGCGAGTATGGGAGATCCGTGGCGATCGATAGCACTTACGCTGTCGTTGGTGCGCCGGGCTCGTTTCTCGATGAGGGGCGAGCGTTCGTGTATCAGTACAGTGCCGGTACGGCATTGTGGTCACTCTTCCAGGTGCTCACGACCGCCCCCTACGCGCGTGTGCAGGGCGATCGCTTTGGCGACGCCGTGTCGATCACTGCCAATCCGCTGGGCACTGTGACGATCGTCGTTGGTGCCCCCGGGTACAGCACATCGAGCGGCGCCGTGTTTGTCTTTGATCTCCTGAACGGCCGCTTCCAGACCCGGCAGCTTCTACTGGACACCACGCCCGAGCTGAAGCGGGGGGACCGCTTTGGCTGTTCAGTCGACATTGATATGACCTCGACGTTTACGCTGGTCGTCGGCGCCTGCCGGAATGCGTACAAAAGCGGCAAGGACAGCGGCGCGGCCGCCGTGTTTACGAGACGCAGTCCAATTGATACATTTTTCACTCTCCAGCAGATCTTGCACGGCTCAGACACGCGTGTGGGCGACCGCTTTGGCCTGAGCGTGGCGATCTCAAAAGACACGATACTCGTAGGTGCCCACGAAAGCTACCAGGGACCTCGCACGATCCGTAAGCCGGTCCAGTCCGTCAAGCTCGATGTCGTGGGGTTTCCAGGTGCAAAGCTGGCTGGTGGCACGTTTGTGCTTCGTCTGAAGCGCGCTGTGCGCCAGGCGTATCCCCGCAACGAGACGGTCAGCAATGCGATCACCAAAGTGTCGAGTCGACCGCTTGCTAGCGACATCACGGACGCATCGATGCGGGTTGCGCTAGAACAGGACTTCCCATTCCTCGGCAAAGTCCTGGTGTCTCGCATCGGACCCGACTCCGTCACGAATGGGTTCACGTGGTCCATCACGTTTGCCGGATCGACAAGCGACATCCCGATACTCGAGATTGACGACCGCAAGCTCATCATCAAGACGAGCGACGGCGCTGTTAATCGCTTGATCACGCCTACGACGCGCGTACGCTGGCTCGTGCGGGTCCCGCCCGTGCTGCGAGGGAACGGCTACGTGTTCACACGCAACAGCAACGGCCGCTGGACTGAGCAGGCGACGCTGTTCCCACGTGAGAAACAGTATTTCAGCTGGTTTGGCGCGAGTGTCGCGCTCCACCAGCGCACAGCAATTGTTGGGGCGCCCAACCTCGACACTTACGAGACAGGCGTGAATGCTGGCGGCGGGTTCGTGTATGACCTGGGAATTCTCTCCCTCGGGTTCACGGCGCCAACGTACTCTGTACTGGAAGGGACTGAGATTGACGTGCCCGTGCAGCGCTGCAGTCGCAACAGCGGCTTCTGCGCTATGGATACGTCCGCCAAGCCGCGAATCTTCATCAACGCAGATACTGGAGACGCGTTTTCGGATTTGCAGTCCACTAACTTTGTCTCCGTACCTCCCCATATCGGTCCGTATCGCAAAATGACCCAGCTCGAGGCGATCCCATTCAGCGCGGGGGCGTTTTATGCACCGCAAGTCGCGGGCCAGGAGCCGTATCCGCAAGTGCAGCGTGGCCGGTGGCTCGTGGCCGATCACGTAGGCACCGCGAATGGCCGCAACCAGTTTTACGGCAGCGACGCCGAACGGCGCAGTCTCTGGGTCGACGCGAAATTCGACTATGCCGGCGTTGCGGACTACATGACATCCGCTGTCGAACTGTATTTTGATGCTGATAGTACCGTTCAAACGTTCAAGGTCTCAACGACGAGCGACTGGGTCGTTGAAGAACCTGACGAGACAGTGCAGCTGCGGCTATCGCTTCCAGGTGTTTGGCCGAGCTTTGGAGGCTCGCTCTGGGCGACACTGACGATCCGCGACAATGGTGACGGCGGCAGCGGCACACGGTCGTACTTGGACACGCTCATCGCCGCGCAGTCGCCGCAGTCCCAGCAAGCGCAGAGCCAATTTGGTGCGGCGCTCAGCGTCTTCCACGATGGAAATCTGGCGATCGTCGGCGCGCCACGCGAGAGCCAGGTCACGGCCAATGGGGTCGTCCAATGCGGCGCCGCCTATATCTACCTGCGTCGCCTCGGCCTCTGGGAATTCCAAAGCAAGCTCTCTCCGACAAACTGTATCCCGAATATGCAGTTTGGCGCCTCGGTTGGGATCGATGGGACCCTCGGTCCCGTGCGTGTGATTGTTGGAGCACCAGGGGTGGCCACAGCGTTTGTGTACGTGCGCCAGGGAATCGTGACGGCACCGACGTGGTCCATCGAAGCGCAGCTCACTGATGTTAGTGGCGTCGTCTCGTCACCGACGCATGCATTCGCCGGACCACGTGGCGTTGGCCTCTCAAGCGACGTTGCTGTGGTCGCCGCGGCGCTCGCTGAGCGCATCTTTGTGTACCACCGCACACTCAACGGCTGGGAGTTCATCACACAACTCTTTTGCAGCGACCGTGTCGTGCACCGAATCTTGGAACAGACTGTTGAGCAGAGCTACAGGTTTGGCCACGCCGTCGCGATCTACCGTCGCACTATCGCTGTTGGCGCACCGCGGGCCGATGCCGGTGCGTTCACGCCGCAGCAGTACCACGACCGGTCTTTTGACCGCGCGTTTTTCGGCAAGGGTGCGGCGTTTGTCTTCCACTTGCAGGCGCAAGAGCAGACCGTCGAGCTGCGCACAGACGACCCGCTCACGGCTGGAACGTTCCAACTGACGACGACGTACAGAGGTGTCACCGGGACGACTAGTCTACTCGCGTACGGTGCGACCCCAGCTGGCATGAAGGCAGCATTGCAAGAGCTATCGGCGATTCGGCTCGTCGAAGTCACGCGCAAGGGTACCATCGACCAAGGCTTCACATGGAGCATCACCTTCATTGGCGATATCCTGAGCGTACCGATCCTTACGGCCCAGTGGAAAGGGTACGGCTGTGCCGACTGCGACGCGTTCAGCAGTTCGTTTGCCGCGAACCCGGCCAAGCAAATGGTCGTCAAGGAAGTCACTTCCATCGGCACGTGGCAAGAACAGGCCCGGCTCGTGGCACCGGACGGCAACGCCGGTGACAAGTTTGGCAACAGTATCGCACTCAGCGGCGAGCAGCTCATCGTCGGCGCACAAGGCTCCGGTGCGCTAACGACGACGACGTGGGATTTCGAGACGGGCGACCTCACGGGCTGGCTGACGACCGGCACAGCGTTTGATTCACAACCGACGTTTGGCGACAATTCGTACATGCGGCTAAACCAGTACCGCTATCGAGAGGGATTCCATCCTGGCTTTGGCGTGCGGTCTCATCATGAAGGCCGATACTGGGTCGGCACGTACGAGAACCGTCGCGGCGCCGGCAAGGTCACTGCCGAGATTTCGGCGTGTGCGTTTGCGAGCGACGCGCTGTGCAAGGCGCCCAACTACAAATTCCCTGGGCCGGATCCAGCCGGTGCGATCCAGGGCGAAGACCCGCAGGGCACCATGACCTCGCAGGCGTTCACGATCCTCGGTCCGTGGCTGTCGTTCAAGATTGGTGGAGGCTGCGACATTCGACTCATCTACGTGGAGCTGCTGGTTGAAGGCATTTCGGTTCGAAAAGCGACCGGACGATGCGACGAGCAAATGGACGTCGTCATGTGGGACTTGGGCGACTACCAAAACCGCACAGCCCAGATCCGCGTCGTTGACGCGTCAAGCTTCAAGTACTGGGGCCACATTAACTTTGACGATGTGCAATTCAGCTGGCCAATTGAACAGGCCAGCACGCCACGTGCCGGCGTCGCGTACGCATTCCGGCGCAAGGCACCCACAAGCCGCGACCCGTGTATTGCCATCAACCGGTGGACATGCAACTGGGAATTTCAGGCCCGACTTATCGCGTCGGACAAGCACACGGACGACCAGTTTGGATTTGACGTCGCTGTGGACGACGCCACAGGCATTGCTGTGGTCTCAGCGCCTGGCCAGCGCGCCGTCGACGCCAACAACACGGTCCTCCTCGACGACCAGTCCATGCTGCCGATCGCTGGCGTCGGGAGTGTCTACGTCTTCAAGCGAGCCGACGAGATCCGCGACGGCAAGGGTGTGCTGCTCTCGCCGCCAAAATGGGCGCCGAAAGAGACTGCCAAGCTGCAGGTACCACGCAAGCAAGAGCAGTCTCACTACGGCTTTAGTGTCGCGCTGGACCAGACGACGCTCGCCGTCGGCGCGCCGTTCTTCACGACAACGCCTCTCAAGCCCAGCGCCGGCCAGGCGTTTGTGTACGACGCCAGCTTTGCGACCGTGCGGTTCACGGCGAGCGAGTTCAGCTGCGTCGAGGGCAATGCCGACAGCGTCGTGTCGCTCACGATCGAGCGCGTAAAGAGCGACGTCTCTCTGCCGCTCACGATCGGATACGCCACCGAGGACCTCAACGCCGTCGCCATTGACGCGCTCAAGTTTGCGGCCTGTATGGGCGTGCCCGTGACCAAGCGCGGCGACTGTCGCGACTACCAGCAGACGGCGGGCGAAGTCACGTTTGCAGCAGGTGAGACCTCCAAGCAGCTGCTCGTGCCGGTCGTCGACGACACGTGCTACGAGGCCAAACCCGAGTTCTTCATCGTGAGGCTCCACGTTCCCGGCGGCGAGCCGCTGCTGGGTGAGCAGTACGTCGCGCGCGTGCGCATTGACGACGACGACTGGACTTCCGACCCGTGCTGAGCGATCGTAATCCTAGAGAGAGCGATCATGGGTTCACTAGAGAACTGGACGTTTTTCAGGGAGCTCCTTACCACCGTAATCTAGGACGCATCCTAGATTAGACCCTTATAAAGCAACACTGCCCTTATTAGTTGCTTAATAAGGGTTTGAAAACCCTAGATTGGGGTGTTCGTCCCACTATTTGCCTCTCGGTAGAAAACTTCGATGTCTGCAGGGAGCAGCACATAACCAAGTCCAATTCGCAAAGAGAAGCGGAGCCAACGTACAAGCAAACCCACGCCCCCTCGCGCGGGCAATTCTCTCCCCCCACACCGCTCTACTCGCGCCATGACAGGTACCGTTCGATGCACCGCGATCTGCTCTATCGATCCATACCACTCTCACGCTTGTACACGTCGAACTCACTCCGTAATCTCGTTTCTCCCACGTGGTGTAGTCTACAGTTGGGGCCGCGGCGAAGACGGCCAGTTGGGGCTCGGCGATACCAGCGACCAGCACCGGCCCGTGCTGGTGGACGCGCTCCAGGAGCGGCGCGTGGTCCAAATCGCGTGCGGAAGCGGCCACACAGTCGTGCTCACGGACGACGGGGAGGTGTACACGTGGGGCCGCGGCGATGACGGCCGCCTGGGCCACGGCGACAATGGCTGGAAGTTTGTGCCGCGGCTCGTGGAGGAACTGCGCGGCAAGAAGATCCGACAGGTCACGTGCGGAAGCTACCACACGGCCGCTGTTACCGGTGCGTGTTTGGTGTGGATTATAATTGGGAAGATGGAATTCTAATTCTAACCGAGACTGTTGATGCTGTAGTCTCGGGTGAGCTGTATACGTGGGGCGGCGGCATGTACGGCAAGCTGGGGCATGGCAATGAGACGGGCCACTCGACGCCGTTCCTTGTGGAGGCACTCAAGAGTCAGCCTGTGCGGCAAGTCGCATGCGGCAGCCGCCACACGGTCGTGCTGCTCGAGAGCACGGACGTGTTCGCGTGGGGCGACAAGGAGAATGGCGTCTCGGGCCATGGCGACACGGACGGCCACCAGTACCTGCCGAGCGCTGTTGAGGAGCTCCGTGGCAAGTACGTCAAGCAGATTTCGGCCTGCGGCTTCCACACGGCGGCGCTGACCGGTGCGTACTTTGAAATTGAAGTGGACACAACAATTGAGGATGGCTGAATTCAATCATGATTGACCTTTTTCAGAGTCGGGTGAGGTGTACACCTTTGGCGAGGGCAAGTTTGGTCGGCTGGGCCACAACTCGGAGCGCAACCAGCTCACGGCGCGCAAGGTGGACGGCGGTCTCCTGGGCAAGCGCGTCAAGCAGATCGCATGCGGCGGCTTCCATACAGCGGCCGTGACCGAGACAGGCGAAGTGTTTACATGGGGCGGCGGTGAGCACGGCCAGTTGGGCCACGGCGACAAAGTGAACCGCACGACACCGACGCTGGTCGAGGCGCTCATGGACAAGCTCGTGATCCAGATCACGTGTGGCTGGTCCCACACAGTCGCACTCACGGATCTAGGCGACGTCTTTACGTGGGGCAATGGTGACCACGGCAAGCTGGGGCACCATGACACGAACAAGGTGACGCTGCCCAAGCCCGTCGAGCTGCTCCAGGGCAAGCGCGTGGTCGCCGTGGCGTCGTACAACGAACACACGGTCGCGCTCGTGGACCCCATTGCGTCCGTGCGCGCGTCGCTGCTCACGTCGTCGTATGTGCACGATATGCGGCAGCTCATTGACCGCGAGGAGTTTTCCGACGTCAAATTTATTGTCGAAGGCCGCGCGATCCACTGCCACCGCGCCGTGCTCGCGGCCCGCAGCGACCATTTCCGCGCCATGTTTACCTCGGGCATGCGCGAGAGCCGAGCGGACGAGATCGAACTGCGCCACATGCGCGTGCCCGTGTTCTTGGCGCTGCTCGAGTATATTTATGTGGACGCGGTCGACGTTGGCCCCGGCATTGCGCTCGAGCTATTTGCCGCGGCCGATCTGTATACGCTCGACCGGCTCAAAGGCCTCTGTGAGATTGTCGTGCAGAAAAACATGACGGTCGACAACGCCGCGACGCTGTTCCAGACAGCTGACGATCTTCACGCCGCGCGGTTACGCGAGATTTGCCTGTCGTTCTTGATCCGCAACTTTGACACTGTCACCAAGACGGACGGCTTCACGAACCTCTCGCGCGACCTCATCATTGAAGTGCTCCAGAGCCGATGAGTTCACCAGCATACTGCTGGGTCCCTGCAACAGTCTACCGCTACTACGTTGTACAACTGCGTGGTACGGTGTGTCCATGTCTAACAAAACTGTACGTTTGCCTCTGCGTCGTTTTGTTTCTAAAGGCCGCACGAATCGTTTTGTGCTTGGCCACGAAGCGTCACGTGGCGACGCGTCGGTCTAAGAACGGTGGTGACGCTTGGTACCGTGGGTCCCACACCACACAAAAGATTTTCCCGGCAAGCCACGAGGTTGTCTGTTCATTCCCAGTGCCATGACCGAGTCTTTGTCGTTGGCACAGATCTTTGCGCTTGACGTGGCGGCGCTCAGCGACCGGCTCGACATCTCGCAAGCCGAGCTGCTCGCTGGACTCCAGGCACCTGCCCCCATTGACCCAACGACGAATGCCACAGACGCACTCTCGTTCAAGCATGGCAGCCGTGCGGCATCATCCGACGGTTCCAGCCCGCCACTGTCGGTCCACAGCTGTGTCGAGGACGCGGCACTAGACTACGTCGTGTGCCTCGTGGTCTCGCACCCTTGTGCGCTTGCTCGCACCCACGAGGCGTCAATCCTTGAGCTCTCGTTGCGCCAGCTCGTGGTGCATTATCACTGCGCTCGTATCGTCGTATGTGTCACTGACGACTCGCTCCGTGCCGACGTCGACGAGATCGTGCGTAGTTGTCGGGTGTCAGAGACGCCCCAGGCCCCGATCGATGTTCTCCACGGCGACCAGGACGACGACGACGTCTCGGCCGTGCGCCACGCGTGCATGTACGTGGACGCGACCTCGTCGAGCTCGTTCGCCAACCACGAGACGGAGCCACTCGTCATTCTGCGGCTCGAGTCGCGAGTATTCGAGGCCGCGACAATCGACGAGCTTGTGCACCAGCAACAGAACGCCACGATCCTCACGGACGGACTCACGCGCGCAGTCGTGCTGGTCGACTCGCCGGGGGACGATGCGGACCATGGTCGCACGTCGGTCGGACTCTGGGTGTGCTCGCTGAGGACGCTGCTGGACCACTGCGACGCGAGCGAGACGATGACGAAACTCTCCAAGCAGCAAACCGCCGAGGAGCCGCAAGATGACGGTGGCGTCGATTCGAGCACGCTGGAGGCGTGGCTGCCTTCCGTGCTGGGCGAACTCCACTGTGAGAGTGTGATTGCGACCGCCGAGTTCAATTGGCAAGAGCTGCAGGGCGACGGCGACCGGCTAACGCGACGCTTTGCGCCAGGGCCGTGCCAAACCGACGAGGTGGCGTCGAACCAGACGAGCGAAGAGGAGTTTGAAGAGTGTATAGGATCCGAGGGCTTTGACTGGACCAAGGCGACGCGCCGCTTCTCGGCGCTGGCCTCGCTTCAGGCCAAACTCGAAAGCGACGGCATCAGTGCGTCGCTGTACCCCGTGCCCACGAGCGTCGTGTATCGAGCCAGCGACGCACCGGCGTCATCTGTAGCCATGGGGATGCCCGAGACGGCGCCGACCATGGTGACGGAACAGAGTCCGCTGCTGCTGTCGAGCTGCTCGCGCACGACGACGGTTCTGTCAGAGATTGACCTGGAAGGAACGCAAGCGCCACGTGCCGAGCCGTCCTTGGAGGCGACCCACGCGTACTTGATTCAGGTCAATCGCCCGGCGTCGTCGTCTTCTCCGTCGGCCTCGGGAACGCTCACAACGCCCGAGCTCATCTTTGCCGTACCAGACTCAGTCACGTCAGACGATCCGGACGCCCTGCCGTCCGTGCTTCGAATCCGGAAGCGCAGTGAGCCACAGCTGCCGACGAGCGTCACGCACATTAAACTCGAGGCCGTCGTGCTGAGCGAGCCGTCCGCTAAACCCGGCGGTGTCGCAACGCGCAGCGTTTCGGTGGTTCTCCACGTGGAGAAGCAAGTGCCGTTGGTTGGGTACCTTATCCTGGTCACGGCCCTGTGTGCCGTGTCGTCGCAAGGCGCCGTGCTCGACCTGCTCGTCGGCGTGCCGCCGTTGCTCAAGCTCTTTTGGCGCATGAGCGGCGTATCGCTGGCGCTGCTGCCGTTTGCCTCAGTCTCGTTTCTCCGCAAGGGCGTACCCCAGTTGCCGGCCGAGAAGAAATGGCTCGCGCTCGCGTGCGTGCTCGCGTATGCGAGTTACAATGCGGCGTTCCTGATCGCGCTCAGCCTCACTAGCATTGGGCACGTCTACATCTTTGCCAACAGCCACTCGCTGCTTCTGGTCGCGGGCAAGCTGCTGCGGCGCGAGCCGCTCGGTGCACTTGAGTTGCTCGGTGCGGCGTTGGGCTTTAGCGGCGGCGTGGTCACGACGCTCGACCGCTCGGCGGCACCGGCTGCGACCACCAAGGCCGAAGGACGACCCGCAGATGCCGAGCCGGCGTCGGTCATCCACTTGCCGACGCCCCTGGGTGATCTCGTGGCGTTCACCGGGGCGTTTGGCGGCGTCGCGTACTTGCTGAGTGCCAAGAAACTGCGCGCGGCGCTGGGTGTCCGGGTCTTTCTCTTCCTGCTCGCGACGGGCGTTTCGCTGTTGCTGCTGCCCGTGCTGTTGCTGGGCGTCGTGCCGCTGGCCGAGCCGACCCACGCGACCCACGGACTGCTCGGGTGGATCCACCACCTCGACATTGAGCTCTACCTCGTCGTGGTCGGCTCGTTCTGTGGCACCATGGGCTTTCTCGCGGCGCTCAAGTACTTTGATCCGCTCGTGGTCTCTGTCACGATGCTGACAGAGCCGGTCGTGGCCACGGTGCTCAGCATCTTCATGGGTGTCGAGCACGTGCCCGGGTGGCCCACATGTATTGGCGGCTTGGCCGTCATCGCCGGCTGTCTGCTCGTCTTACTCGCCACCCACAAGACGACTCAGCACATTGACGTGTCGGACCAGTTCGTCAAGACGCCCTTCACGTCCGCGACCTCCGTGCTTCGTGGGCCCTGCGACGACCGCTCCGGGGTCTCGGTCTCGGCGTCGTCTGCGTCTTCCTCCTCGTCGTCACGCCGACACGGCACCTACGGCTCCCTTGCCTGACGGTCTCACTTGCCTGAGTGACGATCTCTCCCGACGGTCTCACTTATTACCCGAGAGTCTCACTTGCATGAGCGCAGAGAGGGATGCTAGAGATAGAGAAAGGTCGAGTCGCTCCCTTACTAAATGGTTTTATCGGATACTTGTACGATTGACTAGGGCGGTTGTTCTTCTCTCTTCTTACAAAATGGCGTGCATCGAGACTTGCTGGTGGCTCTCGCCGCTGATGGACGACCGCGGCGCGTACACGACGTCATCGCCGCCAAACTCGACCGGGTCCAGCTCCATGGGCTCGAACGGCACGTGGTTGGCCGACAACCGACCGCTGTACACGAACGACAGGTTCACCTGCGGGGAACTGTGGTCGCTCAGCCGCGTCGTCGTCGTCGTCGTGGACGAGTACGACCGCCGCGCCGGCAGCTGCGGCGCCTGGTGCTGGCCAAACGACGAGCGGGGCATGGCACTGTTGAACGACAGCGGCCGCGACGGCGGCGGCGGCGGTGGCGCACGGTCGCTGCCCGACGCGCGCATGCCGCTGCCGCCCGACGGCAGAAAGCTCAGGTTGCCGGCGCTGCCCGTGGACAAGCGCATGTTGAGACTGCCGGCGCTTGCGCGGTACGGCGGCGGTGTGGGCGCGCCGGGCATGCCGAACGACTCGTTGCTCATGCGGTGGTTCATGACCGAGTTGCCGGCCTGGAAAAACTGCGTCTCGCTGCCGCGGCGCTCGAAGCGGCCGCTCGCCGTGAGGTACGGGTTGTGGCTCTGCGAGTCGCTGCTGCGCACGGTCGAGACGGAGCTCCGCAGGAACGGCTTGTTGGTCAGCGAGCTGCGCCGCTCGACGCCGCTCGCGTAGTTTTGCTGGTAGAACTGCAGCATGTCCTGGCCCACGGCCGCGGACCGCGGCGTCAGCACCTTGCTCGAGTAGAAGCGGCCCATGTCGCCAAAGTCGACGACCGAGCTCGCCGACGACCCGTGGGTGGTGTTCGAGTTGTAGGAAAAGTTGGACGCCACGGACCGCGGCGTCGAGCCGCCCGACTCGATCGAGTTCTTGCGGCGCTTGGAGCCGCGCGGCCGCAGCGGCGGCTCGTTGCCGTTGCCGCCGCCCTGGCTCGACGACGTGGACACACGCTGCGACGCGCGCAGCAGCGACGCCGTGAGCACGGCGCTTGGCGCGTAGTCGATGTACGGCGTCGAGTCGGTCCGCGTGAGGCTCGAGCGCGAGCCGGCCGACAGCGTCGGCTTCTCGACGTCGTTCTCGTAGTAGGCCGTGCCCTTGAGGTCGCGGCGGCCCACGAGCATGGACGCGTCCGTCTCGACAAAGTCAAAGTACGGCGTCTTCTTGACCCACTCCTCGGGGATGGCCTCGAGCCCGTCCTGCGCGCCAAAGCACGCGCCAATGAACATGGCGCGCCGGCACGAGCGGCCGCCGCCAATGATGTTTTCGCGCACGGCCGTGGCGTAGTCGTTGAGCACAAAGAGCGGCTGCAGCACGGCGCAAAAGCCCGTGGGCAGCGACCCCTTGTTGCCAAACTTCTGGATGGCCTCGTACGACGGCAGCTCCGACTTGGTAAAGGCCTTGAAAATGACCTTGCGCTGCTTGACCGTGAGCCGCTCGGTGCGAATGCTCATGCGCATGGCCTGCAGCACGGACGCGCCGAGAATGATCTGCTCGAGAATGAAGGCGGCCACGAGCGCGGCGTCGCGCACGCGGTGGCCCACGTAAAAGACCTGCACGAGCTCGTCCACCTTGGTGAAGAGCGCGTCCGTGCCGGCGTAGAGCGCCACGATAATGGGGATGAGCGCGAGCACGTCGATGGAGCGGCACTTGACGGCGCACGCCGGGAAGGCCTTGCCGGCCTGGATGCGCTTGATAAAGGACCGCGAGGACGCGCTGAGCATGCGCTTGTTGTTCTTGAAGCCCCAGTACGCGTCCTTGGCGAGCTGCGCGCCCGTGACGTGGCCGCGCGCGGCGATGGCCTGGAGAATCACGCGCGCCTCGAAGCCCGTGGACGACTCCATTTGCGACACGGCACTGCGGCCGAAAAAGCCAAAGCCGCCGCTGTCGCCGGCGCCGCAAAAGGCCGGGTCAAAGTCGGCGCGCAGGAGATTCGGGATGGTTTTCTCCGGGTGCGAGACGCCGTTGAGCGACGTGGACGCGGCGTCGGCCACGAACGCGCCAATGAGCGCCGCGAGCGCGCGGCGCCGCGCCGGTGCCGAGAGCGGCACGTCGAGCCCCGGGTTCGCGAGCGCGTGCTCGGGCGCGTGGACGATTTCGGGGGTCGTGGGCGTGAACCGGTAGAAGCGCTTGCGCGAGTACTCAAACTTGACTTCCTTGTCCACCTTCTCAATGAAGCGCGCCGACAAGAGGCCCTGACCCTTGCGCACGGCCTCGGCCACCGACTTAGCCTCCATTTGCTCGAGCATCCAGTCCACGGCCTCCATGCCCGTGAAGCAGTCCGAGTACTTTTTGAAAATGTGCTTGCGGCGATCGCCCGTGGCAATGTTCTGCTTCATCTTGGCCGCGAGCTTGAGCAGCATCTCGGCCTGCTCGGCGAGGTACTCACGCCGCGCGCCGGTCTCTTCGGGCACAGTGTGGTTGAAGCTCACCATGGTGACGCCGGGAGCTCAACGTTCTCTGGATTTGGAAAGTGAGGATGGAGGTTCTCTGGAATATGCCGGACGAATCTGGACAGGGCTGGATTGTGGCCACTGCGGATCCAGAGTTCGTCGATAGTCGCACGCACCCCGACACTTGGATAAGTGGGATCTCGGGAATGGGAGCGGAGCACACACCCCAGCGTGAGTCGCGGTCAGCCGAAAAAAGGTGTTCGACGCGACGCGGGCCTTGCGAGCAAGGAAGAAGTTGAAGAACTATCAACCGAGCGCGAAGCGGGCGAGAGGAGGAGAGCGTCGAGGGGTACCGGTCGCTCTTTCCAGAGAAGGAGCTGGGAACGCGTCGCCGTCGAGTCGCGGATGTGTCCGATATATACGAGCCTGGCGTTCTTGCTGGGTCCTCGTGTTTCTGCCTATGGACGTGGGTTCCCTGGTCGATGGAAAGAAACGTGCTGACGCTTTCTACCACCAGGCCGCCCAGACGCAATCCTCGGGTGGAGACTCTCGAGTCCGAACTGGACGCTGGACCCCGGACGAGAGTATGGGAACCCACAATCCAGACGGGCGCGGACGGGCCCCGTGACTCTCTTTGGGTCCAACTACAATGTACCAGAGCTCCCATCTGGGCGGCCGAGGGGAAGGGAACGCTCGGGCAAAACGCCACACAAGAGAGAGATGGGAACCCGTGTGCCCTCGACAACTGGACGATTGCCTGTCTATGCTACTGTGCGAAACCCCGGATCCTGGAAATGTTGCTTTCCCGACCTTCCGTTTTGTTCGAATCCGACGGCTGACGCATGGCAAACGCTGGAAGAGTTGCACAAGAGACAGGCCAATAAAGCCAGTCTGTGGCCAGAGAACAGCCATTTTTTTTATTGATGGCTTGACTTTGTTCCCCGTCAGGGCTTTCGAGACCGTCCCCCGGAATGTTTTGTGTTGTCGTTCGAGCATTCCCAAAATGTTGGGATTTGGTATCCATTTATTTATTTCTTCTCTCGGCTCCAAATCCTCAACATTTGACTTGCTAGCAGCTTGGGAAAAAAAAAATGAGCCCCTCAATGTTTCGCCTACCGCGAGTCACCTGAAAATGCGTGCGATCGGCTCCCTCATATCCCTGATACACTGTACGCAACCTGAGGTGACGCCCGCCCAGAGGCAAGCGGGATGAGGCCCGACACGTGGCTTCGTATTATATACACTAGTATCTCAGAGTGCTACGTATCATAATATTTGTCCACAGATAGTGGTGAAGGATGTTCTCGTTCAAGATTTCTCCATACTGTTTTGCTTTGCGGCCATCACCAAACCCAGCTCTGCGCAAACAGAGCGCATTGCGGAAGCGTAAATCCATCCGCCATGGTGGCTTGTGGATTACCTCTGGTGCATAAAGTCGCTAGAAATCACAACCGCCTGGGATACAAGGGTCCACATGAGCACACGGTATTAATAACCCTAGTATTACAAGTGGCTCATTGACAAAAAACCCAGTTCTTTTGTTCGTGTTGATTCTTATCCGCCGTCTGATCTCAATGCTCTGTCCATATGCAATGGAGCGGAGTGAGCAACTCGCTAGCGCTGGATACCGTATCACACTGCCAAGAGAACCCATTCACACCGGTGCGTAACAGATCGGGAGGACATGATATGGTTCCACACCCATTTTATCTCACGATATTATGGATATGGAAATTTAGGAAACCCTCTCCACATTACTCACCAGTACATCGCGTGGAAGTGCGGTCTAGTACAGTAGTAGGGTCCAGAGGGAATACGAGGATCGCGGGGTCGGAGGAGGCTCCTCCCGAGTGCGAGGGATACCAAGATCGCGAGGCCAGAGGAGCTCCGCGACTTGTCTGTCCACAGGCGCATTTGTGGGTGGAACGCAGCCACCAACGCGTCAGCAATGCTGCCATCATGATTCAGGCGGCCTTAACGTCGTGATGGGGAGATTAGTGTAAGCTCTGTATCTACACTAGCTCGAGGAATACAGTAGATCGGTGCCTCCCGCCAGCCACCTTCACTGCACTTTCGGAACTGAACGGAAATGCACTGCATATTCGACGTTCGGCATCAGCTCGTTTACGGGTAGAGGATCAGTGCACCACTGTACACGAGGCTCGGGTGCAGCCGCTTGATGGGTACAGTAGAACGGAAATAAGCAAGTGTCCCGGCTTGGGCAACGCGCTTGTGACGCACTGCATCATGCAGTGCATGAGTCTCTGCGCGAAATTACTGCTGCTTGGGTAACTCTACTACTCTAGTCGGAGACGGAAGAAAAAACTCGTCCTGCCAACAAACAGTATCCATTACTAGTCAAAGACTCGAGAAAAAAACTTGTCCTTCCAACAAATAGGCTACAAGCAGCATTTTTTTTCGGGAGGCGCTGTCGGCGATGCGAACAGTCGATCACAAATATCGTCGATCGGCACGACTCGTGGTTCTATCTGTTGATCCTCGCTCGAGGTCTTTGCTTTAGATTAGACCTCGAGCGGCGAATTCTGGAAAGTCTCGAACAACTCATGGATCTTGAAGTCTTCGATCCACAACCTAAGAATGGTTGAAGCTGAGCCAAGCGCTCTCTATCAGCGACCAGCCAAATTGAGTGCACGCAGCCATACCAGTGAGCTGGTCACCGCGAACGACGAAGCCACAGAAACTCAATCACAATCCGATCGCCGTCAGCAAACCAACCGCGTAACACAATGTACTAATGGATGTGGTCCATTTGTCCAAGGACGATCGCTTGATCCAGGAATATCGCAGATTCTGTGAGCAGTGATCCCATGTTCACGTGAAAGATCGCCGCGACCCGAAACATTGGCTCCAACCGTGCAAGTTGCATGTTGATTCTGAAGAAAGTAGCCGTTCTGTACCTTCCTGACATACTGAGCAGACCAGACTGCTCTGGTCACCAGACAAGGCGCGCGAAGATAAAATAACCTGCACGGCGGTCGCGACAATCAGTCGTGTACAGTGGTATGTGCGTTCGCAATCTGACACTCGGGAGACGCAAAAGGTGTCGTCACATTGTGTCCCACTGTCTTCATTCAGTGCACTGCAGTAGGCGTCCTTCAGGACCTAAAATAGTGGCAGAAACTATCATATGCCCTATATTAGGACGGATGGGTTCGCGCACTATTTTAGGTCGATACTTTCTAGGAACAGTCTATTTTATGTGGACAACATTATTTACGGAAAAGGGGCTTCCATTATGCTGCATGGCGGTACGTTGGGAGCTCAGAGGGGGGGCAAGCAGAATGGGCCGACGGAGGGGTGCCAAGCGATCGCACTCACGGCGCCACAGCCGCAGCCCGCGCCGCGAGGGCAGTCGGCGGCGTAGCCGAAGCATTAGTCGAAGCGTCGATCGGTCTTCCAGCCGTCGTAGACGCAGTTACAGCCGCGGACGAAGCCCCAGCCGACGGCACGACCGCCACTCGCGCCACCACTCCTCACGAAGCCCGAGCCGCAACTCGCGAGGCCAACGACGTAGTCGCAGCCGAAGTGAAGGCCACCAAAGAAGACGGCGAAGCCGTAGTCGTAGCCGCAGTCGAAGCCGTAGCAGCAGCTACAGTCGTTCCCGTCGTAGTCGCAGCCCTCGGCGCGAGTCTCGCCGCCGTTCGCCATCGCCACGCCGTGAGTCCTCTCGACGACGGTCTCCATCAGTGCAACGTGACGAACGCTGTGACGATCGACGGGATGAACGGCGGGATGAACGGCGCGAGGACCGACGTGAAGATCGACGCGATGGCCAACGTGATGACCAACGTGGTGATCGCCGTGATGCCAGTCACCAACGTCAGCCTCCGCCGTCGCGAGAACGCCAAGACAAACTGACGGAGACCACGAAGGCGCACGAGGGGACCCCACTGACTGTCAAGGGCACGCAAGAGATCCCACAAAGTGAATCCATTTCACTTAACGAACAAACGCCGAAGCCAAGCTCTGTTCGAGAAGAGCCAAAACCCCGCGCAAATGACGAGTCAAAGCGAGCTATCAATATGGATCGTACGGCGGATCGACCGCCCGTCGTGCCCACTGTCCGTGTTGGTGAACCACCTCGACGCGTTGACGTCTCGGCACCCACTTCCGTGGAATCCACGCCAGCGTCGACGCCTCTTAATCATCAACGCGCCGCAGCACCACCACGAGAAAAAGAAGTCGTCGTGATCGCTGAAGATCCGCGCGCCAAGAAGCGCCGCGTGGTTCGTGAAGAAGCTCACCGCGCGTACTTGAAGAGCTCACTCGTACGAGCAAACGCCGTGGCCAAGTTTGACGCCGCTGAGGCCAATGTTCTCATGGCTGAAACCTGGCTGAAATTCGTGGACAAGGCCCTCGAGGATGTCGGCCGGCGCATCGAGCTTCAGGACTGGAAGTTTAAGAAGATTGACGAAGGCATGGATTTGCAGGAGCTGCTAGAAGTGCCGATCCTGGACGATGGTGTGTCTGACCAGAATGTTGACCAGTCTTCTCGACCGTGAAGCTCCTCAACGACAGATACTACAGAGAAAAGAAAAACATTTCTCTTGCATTTACGAATGACTGCCTAATCTACATTACAGTACTCGCTTTTATCTTAAATATCGACACTTTGGTCAGCTAACTTTTTTTCAAAAACTATCTTCATGCGGCCTCGGTCGCGATGGCAGTGGCCGCGCATGGGTGCACGACGCCATGGGATGCCACAGGGGGCCGGGCGAGCTCGACCAGTGCTGGGTGGGCCATGATCTCCTCGGCCGAAGGACGCAACGCCGGGTCAATCGACGTCATCCGCTCGAGCAGATCCTGCGTGGCCTCGCTCACGTGGTGGCCCACGTTCCAGGCCTTGAAGACGGCCTTGAGCCCGTTCTTGGCAATGTATCGGAAGCCGGTGTCCTGCGGAGATGCCATCTCGAACGGGGGCGACGACGTGAGCAAAATGAAGAACGAGATCGCGACCGACCACACGTCGGCCTTCATGGGGTCGTACAGGGTCTGCGCCACGACCTCGGGGGCCATGTAGTAGTGCTTGCCCACAATGTCGTCGCACCGGAAAATCGGTTCATTGGGCTCTTGCTGCGCACAGAGTCCAAAGTCGCCAATGACTGCGCGGCCACCGCGGAGCAGCATATTCTCAAGACTGAGGTCGCGGTGCGCGATGCCGTGGCGGTGGAGAAAGCTCAGTCCCGAGACCACGTCCTTGAGGTACCCGAGCGCCGTCTTCTCGTCAATGCGGATCTTCTGGACGGGCGCGGGCTGGGCCTCGTCTTCTTCTGTGGACGATGGAGTGCAGGCCTCGAGCAGGTCGCCGCCCTCACAATAGTCGAGCACGATGTGGAGCATATTGGTGGCTTTCGACACGTAGTAGTTGCGCATGTTGATGATGTTGGGGTGGCCGCCGGCGGCGCAGAGCTGGCTCATGACCTCGATCTCCTTGAGGATATTCTCCTTCACAGCGCCGTACTGCCTCGACTCTTGCTTGAGCGCCATCGTGAGATCGACCGTCTTGACCACGACCTCTTCCTGCGTCTCGCGGTCGAGGCAGAGCAGGATTTCGCCAAAGATGGACGGTCGCAGCGACGCCATGCGCTCGTACCGGCTCAAGCCGCCGCAGCCCATGGTGTTGGATAGCATACTGGGAACTAAAGTCTCTGGAAGCTTTGGTCCAGAGTGGGAGATGAACCGAGATCAAAAAGGATCACTCACTTGCTGCACTGGCCGCGATTTCGGAACTGCAGTTCTTTTTGTGTGTGCTGTCCGGTGCGAGGGCGGATGAAGCTGCCTGGTCTGGAATGGAAATCCAGCCTGGGATCGGAGAGGGGATGCGCTCGGTCGGTGGATCGAGAGGCTCAGCTGACTGCCTCGTCCGCTTCGTGAGAGGTGTTCGCAAGCGAAGTGGATCCCACTTCGTCGCAAATGATTTCGACACGTGCCGTACAATACCGTACCAGGCCGTTTTTCACTTGGCGTCTGTATGGAGAAGCCGCTGCTGTTGATTCGCAATGGCGCCCACGTCGATGGTGGCTGCGGCTCGCGTGCTGATCGATCTTTTGCCAAGATTTGCGTGTGGTTCTTTTTCCCCTTGATGCCAGTCGGTCGCCAGAGTGGGAGGGGAGGTCAGACAGACAGGGACGCAAGAGCAATGTGTGCGCCAGCGCTTTATCAGGTGGGGAAAAGACCGCGCGATGCTTCAATTCCACTCAGCACGTGTACGTGGCGTGGGCCGATCGGAGAAAGCAGTTTCGATTGTGGTTGACGACGCGAGGGATATGAAGTCGGGCGTTCTCGTGCTCAGAGAAACGTCAAGCAGCTGGAGGAGAGTCGCTGTATTTCGTAGAGGCCAGTTGGAGAGTTTCCGAAGACTTGTGCTTGGATGGCTCCACTCGCCGGGTGAGTTGAATGTGGCAAAATGGATACTGACGCCGAGTATGGGTTGCAGTCGGGGCGGGGGGGAGATGGAGATGAGGGCGAGTGGAGCGGTGGCGTAGAGAGCAGCCAGGCGACGGGGAATATCGGCTGTTCAACAGCCTGTTGAGGCCGGAACCCCTAGGTACCCGTACAGTACGAACGCGAGGTCCGTCGGACGTGTGATAGAGAGTAGGGGTTGATCATTATGCCGGTCGAATAGCCTTTATGGCTTCCTGCACGTGAACCCTCAAGCAAATTTTCACAGAGAGAGAGAGAGAGAGAGAGAGACATGGACGACTGGTGTTGAGTGAGCACTTTTGTCTGTGCGAAAAAGACCAGCCGTTTTTTTGGCACGAGCCTTCCAACGAATCTAATAGCAGTTTGGTCGCCGTCTGATTCTCTGTGTTTTTGTTTTCGCATGGCATGACACAAGCATGGGAGGTGTTATTATGCGTGTTTTGGCCGTGATGATTTGAAGTTGTCTCAAAAGTGACCAGCCAGCCTCGTCTTCCCAAGAGATGGGTGGCATTTTTGTGAGATGTCAAAAATAGGTGAGGGGGCTGGCTCTCCATTTTGGTCCAAAAGAGAAGCACTGGGCTAGATCTGGACCCTGGGCGTCTGTTGGATGGCCCAGGAAAGAACGCGCAGACCGATCGAGGACGCAGCAAACGTGCTCGGCTCAGGAGCGCACGCAAGGGCATGGCGTGCCCGCTTCAGAAAATGCTCGAACCGCACGCGGATACTGCCGAGCGCGCTGCAAATCATGGGGCCAACATAAAATCCAATCTTGTTCTCAAAAGTAAAGATTGGATTTTCTCTCTCTTACAAACGGTTGTCTAACGCCGGTTTCGTGTGAGCTGCGCAGTTTTCCTGTGATGGAGGATTATCTTGCTTTCTTTCTCTGGATCACGCCGCCGACTTCGAAGTGAACTCCGGCTTTCAGAACGATGGAGGTTTATCTTGGCCGACATCGCACCAATGCGTCTTGGTTTCTTCCATGGATTGAGACACGTAGATTGTTGGGTGGAACGATGTTCGCGTTCCAGCTGAGACTGAGCGCAGGCATCATGTCACCACAGTGTACTGGACTCCAGTTCCCTGGCCAGCGCAAATCACGGAACATTTTCACGAGGGTCCTTTTGGCTTGTGAGAGCCAAGTAAAATAAAGCATTTTTGCGCTTCACCAAAACGACATTTACGGCAGTCATCAAATAGTTTAGAACCCACGACGTGGGTCAGAGTGGCACTGTACCCACGGTGTCGTTGTGGTTCAGACTAAGAGCCGCCACGTCGTTGGGCTTCAAGGGTTCTTTCTCACCACAGAACCTCAAATTGGCCACGACGGTTTCGCCACTTCGCTGTCGAATCGTCAGCAAGATCCAGAGAGTGTGTCTCTCCATCGAGACTCTGGCCTCCAGCGTCGGCCGAAGAAAACGGAACAAACCGGGTGCCTTCCTTCTACGAACGTGCCATCCATTTTTGCAGGTGGCGTATGAGCGCATTCCCTGCAGTCGCAAGCGCTCGCTGCGTGGTATTACTATTAAAAGGCCAATCGCCTGTACGTTCTGTAAGCTCTACGGTGATATACTGTATGGAGATGTGGTCCCTGTTATAGCAGCTCTCTATCGGACCAGGACGATTGGGCGTGGACGCCACGGGTTACGAAAGCACGATCGCGCCTTGCGCGATTCGCAATCGTGATCTCGAGGATCTGGCCAGGAAGCCGAAGATTCCTGAATCTCTGGCGCGAGATCTAGATCTAGATACAGTAGGTCGTCGATCGGAGGGCTCCATGGGGCTGGCGTGCGCCAAGCGACTGTCGCATTAGTTGTGGTTCGAGTAGTCGCGCGAGTATGAACGACGCGACGATCGTCCGTATACAGACTGGAGCGGTAGGCTTTCCCACACGTGGTGCGCCCGGCCGACGCGTGTCGGAAAGCCATAGGCGTTGGCTCTTACTAACTAGTATCCACGACGAGACGATGGGCGTGGAGTTCTCCAGGACAATGGGTTTTATACCGTAGTAGTAGTGACGGAAAGCTGTAGAATCCACCGACAGTCGGTGGCGGTCCGACGTCGGCCGTGCCAGCGAAGCCACGGGTGATCCCGTGTATGGGAGGCGAGCGTTCATTTATGCAACCAGTCGGTGCGTGTGCATGACGCCGAACGCGTGCGGCTGTAGAGGCAGCAGGGATTAATTCGTCTGCCCGTATGCTGCATACGAAGCACCACTTTTTTCCCGTGCAAGCAATTGAAAAGAGACCAAATAAAAACGCATTTTGCTTGGCTCTGCAGCGGTTCCCGTATCCCAAATGGGAAGCTTGTTATCCGAATGGAGGGGTTCACATGTCCGGCGTGACTTCGATGACTTTGAAGTCCGGCACAATGCGCGCATCATTGCTGCCGGCCACGACACGGCCAACGATCCACGCCGGCTTGCCGTCGAGCGCCTGGATCTCGTCGATGAACCCCTGCGCGTTTGCCTCGGGGAGGCAGAGCAGCAGGCCGCCAGAAGTCTCGGCCGCGAGCCCGTCCAGCAGCTTGAACGAGTTGCCGATGGTCTCGTTGACCTTGCGCATGTTGCGGATGATGGGCAGCGTGTGGATCTCAAAGTCGACGGCACGGGTTTGGGACTTGGCTTGGTTGCGCGCGTGGCGCAGGATACCAAAGCCCGTGACATCGGTTGCCGAGTGGGCGCCATACTAACAACACCACCCAACAACTGATCAGATTGGAGAAACCACGTCCACTCCCATGCCTCGGACGCTTACCTTGTGCATGAGGCGAGCGCCGTTGAGGTTGAGCCGCGTCATCGACTCGCTCGCCATGAGGAAACCTTCTTCAGCGTCCTTCTCGGTCACGATGTGCTCCACACGTTGCCAGCGCTCGGGCTTTTTGCGCCACTGCCACAGGTTCACAGCGACCTGCGTGCCCAGCGGCTTGGTCAGCACGAGCACGTCGCCCGCGACGGCATTGATCGGGCGGATGATCTGACTTTCTACTCTAAACAACGCGCGCTTTCAGAATGTTTTCCATGAGCCTTTTCTGCCACTCGTACTTACCGCTACGCACGCTCATGGCAACGCCACCGACAAGCGGCCACGGGTTCATGACGGTCTGGCCGCCCGTGACGTTGGTGTGGGCCTCGCGCGCGAGATCGTTAAAGCCGCGGATCAGCTGCGTGGTCACGACGTCGCGCTCGGTGTCGTTCATGTCGCGGCACACGCCCAGCATCATGAGCATCGTGTCGACCTCGGTCACGCCCATGGCGTACGCGTCCGAGAGCACGTTCGCGCACGCGATGCGGCCCTGGATGTACGGATCTTCGACGGACGGGAAAAAGAAATCGGTCGTCGAGACCAAGTACAGGTCCTGGCCGTGGCCGATCTTGACTACGCTCGAGTCCATGCCGGGCGTCTCATTGGGCTTGAGATCGTTGGAGATCTGGTCGAGATATCCGAGCAGCTTTTCCTGGGGCAGCTTGCAGCCGCAGCCTTTGAGCGCGCTAAAGTTGGTCAGCACAAAGTCCTTGTCGAGCCCGTGGGCCACTGGATCGTAATGGGCCGTGAGCCAGTTTGCCTTGCTCGCCTGCTGAGGCGCCTGCGCGAACTCGCGGGCGATGATTTCCTTGGCCTTGGTCGCGGCGTCCTCCATGGTTTTGTGTGGATCGCAAAGCTGTGAAGAAATGCGCGGTGTGGACTACACAAGTTTCCCACGGTAGATTCTAGCCAATCAGAGTGCCTAAAATGGACGAAGCTCGATGATTGGATAATGACATGTGGACCTTCTCTATGAGTTCATCCAATCAACTGAGGGGCCACGTTTGCTGACTCACATCAAGCGGAGACTTGAAAATCAGTTGTAATTATTGGCAATCAAATGACGGTTCACGTTCTCCCTCATACTGTATCCACAAGACAGCTCTCCGTCACCTCCGTATCGGGGCTTTTCACTGCCCTCGCCGCTCGGTCGCTGTAAGGCTGACACCTCCCCTACCAGGACCTTTCGCGCGAATCTCGGCCTCCGGATCCATGAACTCCTCAAGCATGGACGAAAGCACGATCCGTACGTCGCGTACCGACCCACCAAACTCGTCAAACAAAACCAGCTCGTTGCGTTCGTTCTCGCTCGCGCGCAACCAGTCCGGTGGGATATGGTAGTACCGTTGCACGTACTCGCCGTTGTTGCCCTTGATAAGCCAGTGGCGACCCAGTTCGTGACCGTTGAGGAAAAGGTGTCCACGTGAAAGACCCTCCGCGTCCAGTAGGATCGACGAGGTCTCTTCGACGGGTTTCGATTGTTTGATCTTGGGCGGAGACTTCAGTTGGAAAGACGTGCGGTACCAACTCAACGTGGGTCTCGTCGTGTTGTCTTTGCTGTACTGCACCCACGGGACCGAGGCGTTCCACTTGGGATCGTAGATCTTGAGCTGCTCACCGATAAGGCCAGGGTACATTTTCCACACGGCACCACTGCCAATCAAACTCTGGTGACCGTTGATCGTGATGTCGCCCGTGATGCCCTTGATTTTCATGCGGCCCAGCGTAAACAGACCAAGTCCGACGGAGACAATCGACAGCTCGTGCTGTTTCGTGGCTTCGTCTTCAATCAGCCACTTTGGTAACTCCACGGTGTACGGTTGCGCTCGTCCGTCGCCTGCCCACCCATGGTGAGTCTCACCGACAAACTTCCCGTCGATGAGCACGATAAATCCGTTCGCGTCCGTTGCCGTGAAGTTTAGTACGGCTGTCTTAGCCGCGATGTTTTCCGCACTCAGCGTAAATGTTGTCTTGTAGATCATGTAGTCCGACTCGTCTTCGGTCACCAAGAGCTGTTCGAGCGGTTTATGGTCGATGATAGCCCGGCGATGCTCGCCACTCTCTGTCCACATCTCCCAATCTAGCGACGACGACGGCACGAGCTCCGAGAACACGCGCTTCTGGCGGCGCGGGTACGACTGGCGGACGGCGGACGTGTCAAAGATGAGCATGTCGTTCTTGAGAATGAGCACCGACTTGGCCTGCATGTGATACGTCGTGCCTTCAAACACAACGCTGGTCTCGCACGTGGCGTCATTCTCGAGAAAGACAACACGGCGGTCTTTGGATCCGTAGATATAGGCCATCTGCAGCGGCGACCCTAGCGGCTGCGCGTGGTTAATCTGGCGATCGTTTGAGAGCAGGATTTCGTTGCACTCGATGAGCGTATCATGGAGCTTGCGTAGATGTGTTCGCTTTGGTTCATTGCTGAGCCCATCGCTGTGGATGTTGACACCGTCGGCATACTTGGTAGCAACGCCAGCCGAAGGAGACCGGCCATAGTTGTTGCCACCGTGGTACATCTAAAGGGGCACACACGAGAAGGCATGAAGGTGAGCCATCAAATCGCTGTGAGGCAGTCAGAAGGGTAGACTCACGTAATAGTTGTGATGAGCCGCACCAACGGCAAACCACCTTGCAATCACATAGGCCATTTCTTCCGGGTCGCGGTCTTCCATGTTCTCTTTGACGGTATTTGGCGGGAGCACTACCACGGGCTGCGGACGGTGCTGCCATTGCTGGTACCATCCTTCGTTCTCCGTCCACATGAGCGGCTCGTTTGGGCGGTCCTTGACCTGCGAGTTCGCAAATTCGATGCAGTCGTTGGCGTTGCACGTGAGGATCGTATTGTTGGCGGCCTTGCCGTTGCACATCATCCACGGGATCGTCGTGTTGAGCTCACGCACGAGATCGCCACACCACGCGACGTACGCGTCGTCTTCTTCGTCGTACTCGTTTTCAATCTGAGCCATGATGATCGGTCCACCGTTGGTTGCAAAGTACGGCCGCGCGAGCTCGACCATTTTCTTCACGAAGCGGCTCATCTCACGCTTCCACGGCTCAGCGCTCGACCGCACAGTCATGCCCGGGATGCGGTCAAGCCACACTGGTAATCCACCATTGTTCCACTCGGCGCACGCGTACGGACCAAAACGAACGTTGAGAAACAAGCCGACTTCGGCCGCGGTTTCGTAAAAGCGGGTAATATTGGCGCGGCCCTGGAGGTGGAAACTCTCGGGCGTCGGCTCATGGAGGTTCCAAAACACATCTAGAACAACAGAACTGAGTCAGCACTTTCCCTCCATGGTAAACCAACCCGAAGACAGAGAAACGTACACATTTCGACATGGTTGAGACCGTCGTTCTTGGCCTTGCGGAGCAAATCTTCCCACATGCCGGGCGTGCTGCGCGAGTAGTGGATCGACCCGCCGAGCAGCAGCGTCGTGCGGCCGTCCACCGTGAACCCGCGCTCCGTGTAGGTCACGTCGTATCCGGTCTTGCGCTTCTCGGCGCTGATGTCGTCGTACGTCATGTACTTGTACGTCGCCGCCTGCGGGGATTTCTCTCCTTGCTTGTTGGCCGAGAGCACATAGTCGCGGTTGGCGTAAGTGCGCGTGAGCGAGCCCATGGGCCGCTCGGGCGGCTGCCAGACCATCAGAAAGCTCGCCACGAGCCCCATGACCGTGAGACACGCCAAGTCGGCGCGCCGCATGCGCCATAGTGTGCGCCGCGGCGACGGCGCGAGCAGCGACATGTCGTCGTTGTCGAAGGCTCGGTGCGGGAGAAGCGGCGCGCGATCGTCGCCGCCTGCGTGGCCTCCGTCGGCGCGCGGAGACTCCATATCACCCCCACGAAACTCCGTCTCCCAGCGGCGCGTTCTCTGCGCCGTTGATTATGTGGGGATATTCGAAGTTGAAGGAGAAAACAAAAACGAAAAAAAAAAGAAAGATTCGAACTGACTGAATTGCATAACAGCTACGGTTAGTACAAGGTAGAGGTATCATATAGTACAGGTTGGCGGGGTGGAATGGTGATGTTTCTCCAAAGGTCACCGCGACATGGAAGGCAGAGGGGGAAGGGAAACCGTGCGCGCTGCGTGCGATCCAACGAGAGAAGGCCGCATTGAGCGGACTCTAGACGACGAAGATGTATAGCTCCGTCACCTCGCCGTCACGTCGCGGTTCTTTCGGCGAGAACGGATTACTAGCGGCCGAGCAACGTGCGCCAACGTCGAGACGACTGTCTTTCCTGGAGCGCGTTGACGAGGCAAATGAGAGCGACGGGCTTGCTTCTACGCACGCACATGCTGCAATAGGACACTCAAGACGCTTCTCCAGGATGGTGGCACCACCAGAGTTGTTCTCGTCCGACGAAGAGATCGAGAATGTGCACAGGCATATGATCCAAGTCAGGAGACGCTCGAGTGCGAAGGCCACGGATCGACGAGGCGCAGAACAGCCGTCGGTGCGGCGATCGTCAACGCTGCCGCGGCGCTCGTCGGCTTCACGCCCGCGTGAGTATTGATCGGATATTTCTCTCTATTGGAGAAGTAGACGTCGAGTTCTGATCATGCTGTGGCCTCATTCTGTTCTAGCTCTTCAGAATCTCCCACGTGAAAGCCTGCGATCGACGATGCATGGCGCGCCGGAACACGTGCTTGCAACGACACTCAATGAGAGAAAGCAAAAGAAGGTTGTCGCGCTGTTCTACTGGCATCGTCGGACAATGGAGACGTATTTCTCCGCTTGGAAATGGGTCGTCTTCGACGACGCCTCGCGCAGTGAACCTCCCCAGCGGCAAAGCGAGCACAAGTTGCAAAGACCTTACGCGCCGCCACAGGTTCGCCCCATGGCCAACTATACACGCCACGAGAGTGTGCTGCTGAAGAATACGCTCGATCGACAGCGACGTCATTCCGCAGTCAGCACGGGCCGCGAATCGAACCATCGAGACCGCATGAACTCTTTGAGAGAGGAGTATCGGCAGCTGAAGGCGGCAGCATTGCAAGAGCAGCAGCAACTCACCGACGATGCATCAGCCACACCGAATCCACAGCCAGAAGAGGATGCCACCACCGCTAAACGCATGGCATTCAAGGAACGCTTGCGCGTCTTCTATACGTGCTTTACTGCCTGGCAAGAGTACGTGGGTGAGTGTCGCATCCATTCCGCCTGGCTCGACGAACACACGTGGGGACACTACCGACTGCACCTGCTTCAGCGGCTCTTCCGTGCGTGGGCAAAGCCCTTTCTCGCGCTTCGTCGAGTGGAAAACGAACGGTGGCGTCGTGCGTGTGTGATGCGTGATCGACGGGCTTTGCATCGGCGATTCTGGTCTTGGAGACGCTGGTGCCAGTGGGTACTGCACATCAAGTGTCAAGCAGATGCAATCGCTCAGCTGCGAATGGCGCACAGTATTTCTCGATGGAGAAAATGGGTCGAACGAACAGCCCGTCTCCATCAGGCTTACGTCAAAAACCGTCGGATCGTGCAGCAGCGGTATTTTGCTCGGCTCAAGACACTCCGGATTGGTCGTTCTCAGAAGCGATTGGTGAATGAAGAAGTAGTTGCGTTCGCCCAGCGGCAATTGCTACGTCGAGTATGGTCTCACTGGTGTCGATCTGTGTTTGCCGACGAGAATGCAGCACACATGCAGTCGCTTACGAGAAGGCTGTCCCAGAAGTCGGCTGTGACCAAGTGGAAACGATTCATTGCAAAGAGAAGACACCGCCAAGCGCATGCAGAAGAAGCGGACTACTGTCTCTATGAAGGACTGTTGCGACGATTTTGGATGCGATGGCGAAGCTACCTAGCTCTTTGTGGCGTCCAACGCGATGTGTATGATTGTGCGACGAGCCATATCGCGTCTCATCGAAAACGAAGAGGAATTCGAGCTTTGCTATCGCACCGCTGTGTGCGCAAGTATGAACGTGACCGCGTTTTAGCAGCCAGAAAGTTCTACTTGTTTCGACAAGGTTGCGAGTCGTTGTGTGCCTGGCGAGCCCACGTTCATGGTGCCCAACGTTGTCGCCAATTCCAACACGTTCTTGCCAAGCGGCAGGTTGTACTTTGCTTTTTAGCTTGGCAACAGTACAGCAAGCGATCTCGCTGGCTACGTTCTCGCCAAGCTACGGCATGTGCTCACCAGCGAGGAAGGCTACTCAAGCATTCCATGCGCATATGGTGGTATCGGTACAAGCAAAGCAGTACCTATCGCCTTGTCGATGCACGATACGCGAGTCGACTCCTCGATAGGTGCTTAAAACTGTGGCGAACCACCACCGCGCAACGCCGCTACTGGAGCAGTTTGATTCAGCAGCTGAACCGCAAAAGGTCTCGATATCACCGACGCCGACTCTTTTCGGCATGGAGACGATTCGCCGTGGGCATGCGTTGTCGGCGGCGACTGATTCGACTCTTCCAGAAGAAGCACTTGATTAAGAAGCTTCGAAACTGTGTCCGAGTGATCCACCACCACGCCAAGTTGCAGCAACTGAAAAAATCCGTCTACTCACGGCGTCTGGAGAGCGCTTGGCATTCGTGGGTGACGTTCACATCAGACCAGCACCGCCGCGCCGAAGCCGACAAAGTCGCTTCAAAGTTTTTTATTACTCGAAGATACTCGCTCGCGGTGGGTTTGTGGAGGCGTAACACTCGGCGATGGTGCGATGCGCGACAGGACAACGCTCAAGCCCTCGTCCATCTAATCGACCGCATTCTGCGAAAGACTCTCCTTGCGTGGTATCATACAAGTCGAAAGAAGGTACGCAGGCGAGAGTTAATCGAGATACAAGCGGCAAAGAGCCAGCGCTTGCAGCTTCAGAGGTATCTTGCACAATGGAACATCGTGGTTCGAGCGAGATGTCGCAGGCGGCAAGAGATCCATCGCATGTGGTGCCGCGCGATGCGGCGCCAACGCAAGCTTGTGTTCTTCGCGTGGCGTCTATATCTTACCCACAAGAATACACACCAGCGGATGCTGCGTGAAGCGCAACGCACGTTTGAACAGCGGCGTGGTCGAGAAATGCTTCGGGCGTGGCGAGTTGCTGCAATCCGTCTCCGGCGGCATCGTGTGGCAATTCAGGCAAAGCTCTCGTATCATCGACACAGCCTTTTGAAGCAAATCCTCTGTGAGTGGCGAGCTGTGGCGGCAAAATGGCACCGCCGCCGCATGACTAATCTTACGGCTGCAAAATTCCATCGCGAATTCTTGCTACTGTGGGTATTGTATGGGTGGCAGCAAGCCGTGCTTATAATGCAAGTCGTGCGTGAGAAACAAATGCAAGCGGTGCAAGCGATCGCAAGAAAGAAGCTCGAGAGCGCAGTGCAGGTTTGGAGGAGAAAGCTTATACTCGGCAAAGAGAACAAGGCGAGTATCCAGCGGGCAGTAGAATTCTATCGGTCGCGTCGGCACCGGATGGCAGTCACAGCGCTCGGAGCACTCCTCACCTGGCGTCGGAAGCGACAAGTGCAATCCAGCCTTGCATTAGCGACCGCTGCCAACAAATTAAAGCGTCGAGTGTTGCACGCATGGCTGCTCTTCACCGCTGGAACGCGTGCATTTAAGACCAAGCTGCGTGCAATCTTCGAGGCTGGCGACCACGATGTTCAGCGGAGAGCATTCCGTTGCTGGAGACGATACAAGTGCAAGGCAACGCTGGTTCGTCAAGCCTCTCTGTGGCACCAACGATCATTACAGCAAAAAATGTGGCGCCACTGGCACCATCTCGTGGCGTCCGCACACATCAGGCGGCACAATGTGCTCACCATGAACCAGCTTTTGCAGAACAACACAACTCGAGTTTCATTCACGAAGTGGGCACAATACGTCGCGAGTCGTCACCTGGCAGAGCGTACGCTTTCTCAGGCAGAGGATCATTACACAGCACAATGCTACGGCATGGCCATACGTCGGCTACGGGCTGCTGTACTCCACACACGAGCAACGAAACTTTCAGCGGCATTCCACGAGGCGTGCATGCAGCGGAAGCACTTTGGGAACTGGCGACGAGGCGCAGTCGCACAGAAGGCTCGACGAGAGCAAAGCACACGTATGACCAAGCGATCCAAGTGGAGACGGATCCACGGAGCCTTTGCTGGGTGGAACGAGGTCGTGAAGACCAGGCAACGTATACTCCAGTCGAAAGCGGAACTATATCGAAACGCAATGGCATTTCAGCACGCGTGGAAGGCATGGAAGCGTGTGGTCATGTGTCGGCACTTGGTGGATGCCTTCAGAACAAAACAAAATCACCAGCAGACGCTGACGTCATTTCGTCAATGGATGGAGTTTGTGGAAGACCAGCAACAGATCCGCCGCCATGTGGAGGCCGCCGTCGCACACGTGGATCGCGTTATGATGGAGAAGATCTGGGAGAGGTGGATCGAGTTTCTGGGCGAACGCCAAAAGTCCCGCCGCCTGAACTCGGCTGCCTCATCAATTTATTCCACGAGAATGCAACAGCGAAGCTTCCGCGTATGGTTGACCTACGTATCGTATCGACATGACCGGCGTGCTCAACAACTTGAGGCCGATGAGCTGTGTGTGCTGATATCGTGGCGAAAAATCTTCGAGCGGTGGGGATCTTATGTTGCTTACTGCAACGCACGCAGAACAGCGGAAGAGGGCGACGAAGAGACCATTGGTCGGCTCATCATGTCGCGAGCAATTCGTACATGGTGCCGTCGAGCTTCGGCTTTACGTTCGCTTTCAGAGGCGCAAGCTCGAGCCACACGATTTTTCGAGCAACGGGCCGAGTCAAAGGTCATCCGCTTTCTTCTCCACCATTCTACCAAGAAGAAGAGCAGTCGTAAACTCCAAGCCCACGCGATCGCCCATCGAAATTATCGGTTGTGTCAACAGTTCTTCACGCGTTGGGAGAGTTTCATCACATGGCTAAAGCGCTACAAGCACTTTCGTCGCGTGTTTCGCTCAAATCAACTCCGCGAGAATTTTGCGCTGTGGCGCAAGTACGTAGCCCGAACTCAACGCCAGCGAACTCTCCAGACGAAAGCGATGCAAGGACACCGCGCTCTCGTCCTGCGCAGTGCATTCGCACGCTGGTATGATCGGTGTCGCCAGTGGAGAGGCAAGCGACAAGCCATCGAGTGGCACACCTTGCGAGTGGGTCGGATCGCTTTGGGCGCGTGGATCCACCACGTGCGCGCGCTTCGAAAGATGCGGCAGTTGTTTCACTTCCAGAACTCGTGTCGACTTGAGTCCCATTTCCACATGTGGAGGCGCCACTGGTGGCGAAAGACGCAGCGTCTAGTGCAAGATCACGAGGCCGTGCGGTGGTATCAAAGGCACCGACAGGCCAAGCACTTTGCACTGTGGGCTCGGTGGATGTCCACAAAACACCAGAAGAAGAAGGCGATGCGGATGGCGACCGGGTTCCGGTTGCGATTTGTGAGTCGGACATTTGTGAATACGTGGCGCTCGGTGGTTTTGTGGAAGAGACGAAAGCTCCTTCTGCAGTCTACAGCTCAACAGAGCTATCGAATCAAGCTCTACCGAAACGCCCTGAATAGAATCCGTGCGCACGCGGAGCTGAGGAAGCAGATACGTGACACCACACTGTCGATAACCCGAGTGCTTGCGAACGTGAGGGTTCAGCGTTCTGTGACCACGTGGAAGAGATTTCTTCTCAGCAGACAAGAACTGCGCTGCATGGGGACAGTGGCTGTGCTTCATCGCAGCCGCCGCGTGTTGCAACGGTGTTGGGGTTCCTTTCAACGATGGAACGCCGTCCGTCAGGTCAAGCGCACCGGATGGCAGCGAGCTCAACGCTATGACGATCACTCTATCACTCGACGGACGTTCCATGCGTGGCGTTTTCATGTGGCGAACCAGCGTCGACTTTCCACGGGTCTCGAGCGATTCAAAGAGAGATTCTTTCGCAGCGCCATGGAGTACGCTTTCGTGCGGTGGGCATCGCTCGTGGCGTTTAAGTGTCGACTGCGTATATTCAAACGCAAGATCGAACAGTCGGCTCAACGCCATGCACTTCACGCGTGGCGCATAGTGGCACACAACTTTAGACGGCGACGCGTCGTCTCTAAGGCAATGGACGCGAGGCGTTCTCGGCGACTGCTCCAACACTGTGTGCATCATTGGGAGAGTGTGGCGACGGATAGCTGGATGTATATGCAGCTCGTGTGTACAGCGCTGAGTCGACGTGGCAGGCGCACCAAGATCTGTGTGATCCATCGCTGGAAAGCACTGCTGCCACTGAGACGAGCGCGGAGAGAATGGCGACAAAAGGCGCGTGTCCGCCACAGACAGCTGCTCGTCGACATCCTGCACTCATGGCGATGGCACAATGTCGAGCATGGCAGTGCGAGTGACCAGGCCCGTAGTGATGCAGGAGATGGGAATTTACTGGTGAACTGGTAGCGTTCAGGGGGAACACATCAAGACATTCCACCAATTTTGCATCGTGAAAAATAATGAGGATTACCAAGTGAAAATAAAAACTTTCGCATGATTTAGTGATACGAAGTACAGGTAATCACTTCTACTGCGATGGCGGATCGTCTCCCCCTCTCGGCTCGATACAAGCAGCACAGGAGGCGACGTTTCAAGTTGTGGTTGAAGCTTGCGTTAGCGGTGGCTGTGGGCTGCTTTCCTCGAGCGAGAGAGCGGGCGAGAGCACTGCTGGGTCGAGTCGAGTTCTCGTACGGACAGCGTCATTGGGTGGCGGAGAAGAAGCGAACACGTGAATGCAGCGAGGCATTCGAATGAACTGATTCGTCGATTTGCTGCGGGATAGCTGCGCGCTGCCCTTGAGAAGGTTACGACTCGGAAGCAATCACCCCCAGCTTGATACAGGCAGCACCGAGAATGAATGAGAGACTGTCATTGGTGGGGTGCTTGGCTGGGTGGCTGCCTTCAAGCTGGGAAAAGCCGACATGTCTTCTTGCGATCGTCTTCCTCCTCCTCAAACAAGCAGCACGTTCGTTTCTCAAACCATAATGAAAGAGCGAGATGGCTGTTGGCTGCTTTACGAAGTGGAGGAAGAGGAGCCTCGAGCCGCGGCGGTGGATCAGACAGCACTTTTCTGGTCGGAATCGAACCGACTACCTTGCGATCATACTCGCATGCTCTACCACTGAGCTACAGCCCCGTATGGAGATGAATGTTGCTGCTGGCTGTCTTGACCGCCTTGGCTGGAGGCACATCGCAAGTCGACTGGGGGCCACACTCGTCCACGTCACAGACAACACTGGCAAGTAGGAATCCGCACAGCAGATCAAGATGTTGATAGTGGCTGTTGGTTGTCTTCCGTGGACAAGTGGGGCGAGGTGACTGGGAGCACACACTGGTGAGTACTGTCCGACTTGTCGCGAGGATCGGTCGGGATCTCAAACGCGGCGGACCCCATGTCGAGAGATGACCGACGTCACAATTGCCATCTCGGCGTTCAATTTGAGCTTGTCGTCATCGATTCATCGCGGCGTGGAGTGGCGTGGAGCTGTTCCAGGCGATTGCTTGTGTAGAAGGCGAGGAATTGGAGAATGAGAGGAACAGCATCGAGTGAATTGGTCTTCCTTCACCAGACATACTGAAGAGCCATATAGTTTTCAACCCACGACGAGGGCGATACGTTACGCCGGTCTCGGGTTGAAGGTTTGGACCACTCAGTCCTTCACCATACTCAAGAGCGATAGAGTTTTCAACCCGCCGCGGGGAGAAAGCTCTGGGACCCGGAGGATCCGGTGGTTGTGATATCGATAGGAGCCATCACTCACCAACTTCAATGCGTTTTGTGAGTGATGGTCAGATGGCTTTGAGCTTCAACTCCCCTCGATTGGGGTTGGCCACCCAAAGGTAAGGTCCCACCCTCCCACATCTAGGGCCCAGATCCGGCCCCCAGTGATCCACCATGTTACTCTCCATTGAGCCTGTTGTATCGACCCCACGTCACCATCGCGGCAATAGACGTGACGCTTTCCCTGCGGCTGCTCCACTACTGATTGATATGTTGGGAGAGTGTGACGGCCGAGAGGTGGATGTATATGTGGCTCGTGTGTACGGCGCTGAATCGACGTGTCAGAGACACCGATATCTGTATGCTTTGTATGATCTATCGCTGGACAGCTCTGCTGCCACTGAGACGAACGAGGCACTCATGGCGATGGCACATGGCCGTACGAGTGGCGGAGGAGGTGCGGATTTGCTGGTAACATGGTAGCTCTCAAGAAGAACGTCGGGTCATTCCATCCTCTTCGCAAGGTTAAGTAGGGTAAGAAGAGTATCAAGTGGAAAAAGAAAACAAAAATCTTTCGCATGATTTAGTGAAATGACGTACTGTCTATCTCTACTAATGCAATCGCGGGTCGTCTCTCCTTCTCGACTCCACACAAGCAGCACAGGAGGCGACGTTTCAATGTTCAGTTGAAGCTTGCGTTAGCGGTGGCTGTGGGCTGCTTTCAGCGAGGGAGAGAGCGATAGAGTCTTCGAAGTCGAGAAATACAAGGAGCCTCGAGCCGCGGCGGTGGATCAGACAGCACTCTTCTGGTCGGAATCGAACCGACGTCTTGCGATTGAAAACCGCACGCTCTATACCACTAAGCTACATTGGAGGGTTGAATAAAAGTGCTGCTGGTTGGCTTCACCGCCGAGGCTGGAGGCATGTCACTAGTCGACTCGAGTCACGCTCGTCCACGTCACAGACAATACTGGCAAGTAGTAATCCGCACAGCAGATCAACACATTCGTAGTGGCTGTTGGTTGTCTTCCGTGGACGAGTGGGGTGAGGTGACTGGGCACACACTGGTGGGCACCGTCTGACTGGTCGCGAGGATCGGTCGGGATCTCAAACGTGGCGGACCCCCACGTCGAGAGATGACCGACATCGCAACTAGTGTCTCCGCATCTCGGGCCTTCTAAGCAGCCGCCACACTGGCTTGACTTTCAATCGGGCTTCTTTTCACCGACTCATCGAGTCATTAGAGCTTGGAGGCTTCCTGTAGCTGGCTGATTGTGTGCAAGATTAGGAATTGGAAAATGAGAATGATACCAGGCTCACAACAGCCTCCTTCACCACACATACTCACGAGCCAGACATCTCTCAACCCACGAGGAGGAAGCACTGGGGATGGGAAGTTGATTCACCAGAGCCCCATAACCATAACCACCAATCTTCCACCTCCTTCGCCATACTCAGGAGCAATGCAGTTCTCAACCCACAAAGAGGTCGAAGCTCTGGGGGTCTGTTCATCGAAACCTAAAGCAAAGCAACCATCACTCACCAACTTCAACACATTTGTGAGTGATGGTTCCATGGGTTGAACTCCCTTTGTCGGGGTGGCCACCGCCCTCCCTTGTTGTTT